>JAOVVA010000019.1:1250869-1270879 GCA_028565275.1 Leiocassis micropogon
TGGACAACACCTGGGACACGCCCACTCATACATAGTGTTACACCTCACAGTGCTGTTACTGTCTATTATCAGCACTCCTACAATCAGATTACTCAGTCAGAACTAACTGTTATATAATTTAGTATAAGTACTAGTAGAAATGTATGATTTATTAACCAACAAATGTTTTCCTGTTAATTTCTTTTAATTAAAACCATGAATTATACAAGTATCCCTAAAAGAACCGATGAGGAACCCTCTGCCAGTGAGACACCCAGAGAATCTTTACTGTCAATTTTGATCTTGTTTTATTTGCAACTGTTGACATAAGCATAAAGCTCAATGTGTAATACAATGTGTGTTCTTTTTACAGAGGGTTCCTTTAAAAAGTAGAAACCTTGTAAGAGTGTAAAGTGACAAGTTATAATACACAAAACAATGTTCAAGAACGTTTAAAACAATGTGTTTTCTAGTCAGAACGTAGACAATAGAACTCTTCTAAGAACGTACCAAGTAACAAAATTTCAAACTTCTGCAGGTTCTACTGTAGATATTAGCAAGAAAGTAAAGAGCAATAATATGGGGTTTGTTCTGCACACTCACCCTGAATATGTTCTTAAAGGGTTCTTCTTTTTCTTCAGGTTTATCGGCTCACATTTCCAACAACTGTTTTTACTTATTAATGTTCCTGGTAGGAGAACTCTTGTGAGGTTTTGGTTTATGGCTTCCACCAGAACAACCACAGGACCCTCAAGGGTGTAATTTGTTTTATTATGAACTGATTTGAAATGTTTGAAACAAATCTAGAAACACAATGCTCTTAAAAAATGCTTCTACTTCTTAGATACTTTTTGATAAAAGGAAAACACTTCTTTTTCGGGGGGGGACCTGTAAGGGATCTTCCAGATGACTTTTAAAAGCTGAAAATAAAACAAGCAAAACACTTAAGGGTTCTTCAGTTGTTGCTCTAAACATAGCACCGTTTCAAATCACATAACTGGAGGAATTTTTTTAAATATTAGAAAGCTCAGCAAAATCTCCTAAATCTTGACAATGTTAGTTAATATTTAACCCAACTTGAGAACTTCATCTCAACAACACTCATAATGAATGCTCCACCTGCTTGTCTAAGCTGTTAGCTATAGGCTGCTAATGCTATAGTAATAATCAGTGTAACATGTAACATAATGAGAACTTGTGTATTTTTATAAAAATTGATTGTTTTAATAACTTTGCTTCTCTTTCACTGATAAATGCTGAATATTGAAATTTGCTTAAGGATCTGTTTATAGTGTTCACGTTGTCACTTCTGATCAGTAACCATGATTAAGTAACAATAAATAATCTTCATGAAATCTAAAAGGAGAAAGATTTATGAAACCATTAAAAATTTTGTCTTTTTTTCCTTTCATTTATAACTGATTGCATAACATCTGCACCTCATTTTGAGCCCTAACACGTACAGCAACAATTAATTTATTTAAATCTTAATATTTATTCTTGATTTGATTTTTTTGTTGTTGAGTGTTTGTTTCTTTAGAATTTACTTTTCCTGTTATTTTGTGTATTTTACTCCTTTTTATTGTCCTCCTGTCATTTTCTTTGTTGATTGAATTAATCATTTCATTGTTTTTACAGCCCTGAAAGGAAACAAAATTATAAAACAATTATTAATATTAATACAATAAGTAAATAAATAAAATTTGTCACAACTGAAAAATATTATAATGTAATGCAAAAGAATTTAAATAAATGAGAAATGCATTACATTTTAAAATAAATATTCTTTTGTAATATTTAATTAATATGTTTTTTTCTATATTAAATAAAAACAAATTCAATAAAAACAAAAAAAAAAATTTTTTTACCAAAATTTTAGCAACTTAAAGGAATTGTTCTTCATCTACTGGAATGATGGAATGGTTATGGAGTGGTGTGTGTGTGTGTGTGTGTGTGTGTGTGTGTGTGTGTGTTTAAAAGTAACATTGTTCCATATTGCACTCCCAAGTACAAAATCTAACGTACGTTCAGACAAAGATAAAAATTAACGCATCTGTTAATTTTTTTTTAACTTTGAACAAGCCTAATTACAAATAATTACAAAACCTGTAACAAGCAGTGTTAAAGATTCACTCAGAACACACACACACACACATATAGCGAGGTGTGTGTCATCAGTGAAGCAACTCTGTCACTCATTTTGCCCTGAAGTGTAAGTCAGTGAAGCGAAGCCCAGAGGGAAAAACAGGATATGTGTGTCATGTGACTCTGAGGCTCTCATACGACGTGTCATGAATTTTACAAAACCTGCAGATCAATAGCAGCTATTATTACACACAACTCTGAGACGATTTCATGTAGAAAAACAGGCCGAGTAAATCACGTTACTATTGACGTTATACGTACTTAAAGAGATGATAGTAAATTTCTAGATTTGTTTTTGATTACGCTGTATCCGGAGGGGGAATAAGCTGACTTTTTGCCCTGATGTCAATCACAGAGCCGTATATATCAAATGACCCCGGGATGGGCATAAACCCCAAATGTCGTCTTTTCATCCCTGAGGAGTCGCGATCACATGACCTCACTCAGAGCACAGATGCTGAGTTCTGATTGGTCTAGAGGTGTTGATTAATTTTTAATAGAAAGCGCACCGGACAGTAGCGCAGGTTTTCTATGAATGCACTTGTTCTGATGCGTTATCGTTTCTATAGCAACGGCTCATTTCACTAACGTCAAAACTATCTGTTAGCTGTAAGGAGAAGTGTGTTTGTAAAACTGTTATAACAGAAGTCACAAAAAAAAAAAAAAACTATGGACAAGTAGAGTGTGTGTATTTGTTGGGAAATTGCTGTGTGTGCATTTACACGATAACAATAATCAACCTCATACTGCATAATAATTAACACATACGGAGTTTAAACGGCTAATTGCTATAACTGAATGTTCTGTAAGGTTTGAAGTTTACACCCTGTATATAAGGAACTCTCATAGGCTGTGGACACACTGTTTGTTCGGACATGAATCATTCACAATGAAGTTCTCAGGAAGAGGAAAACGCCAAGAAAGTGTTTCAGACACATGATCACTTCACCACGCAACTCTCACACCGTTCACTCCCTGGTGATGTGGCAAGAACCAAATCGAAATCTCTTGACCTCAGTTTTACTCCTCACTCCTCACCGCAGTATCCGGGGCCCACGATTCACACTTACACGCACCCGTACAATAGATCATGCGCGGTTTTAAAAGGATACGCCTACAGCCTAACTTCATGTAAGTTTCTGGAGATGTAGGAAGGAGGTGAGGAGGCTGCAAAATTGCTATAGTAGGTATCTAATGTCATGCATGACACGATACAGCAAAAAGTATATGCACCCCTGACCATCACACCGATAGGTGGTTCTTCCTACACAAAGCCAGAAGCACACACTTGAATGTCTAGAATGTCTCTGTATATTGTAGCATTTATAATTTCCCATAAGAGCTAAGAGGTTCAACCTTTTCCAGCATGATGACGCCTCTGTGAGATCCACAAACCCAGCTCCGTGAAGACATGGGGTGTGAAGTGTGTGTTGGAGAGGAAGAAAACCCCTGACTGAACTACAGCTACAGTTCAGTACAGTTTCCTCCTACAGCCCAAAGACATGCAAGTGAGGTTAATTGCCATTCCCGAGTGTGTGTATGAATATGGGAATGAGTGTGTGTGTGCCCTGTGATGGATCGGCACCCTGTCCAGGATGTTTTGATTGATGAAATACTCAAAACTCATGCCATACTCATTTCCTTCATTTTCTTTTGATTCTGTAAAGCTGCAAGGACAATTGTTAAAAGCGCTACACAAATTAGATGTAATTGAACAGAACTGAAGGGGTGTACCCGCCGCGTGCCCCAAGTCTCCTGGGGTAGGCACACCCAGTGAAACTGACTCTTGCACAGTTCTGTGGTAATACTGTATGTATAAATGTTTCAGTATTATTTATAAAGGCTTTATCTTTGCTTTTTAGCCTTTTTGTACAACACTGTATAGAGAAAGAAAATCACTGGAGTAGGCCGGTTTTACACCTGATGCAAGAGAATTTTTTTTCTTTACATATTTATTCCATTTAGCACACACTTCTTTTTAAAACAAAAACAAAGCCAAAAATTTGAGGATTAATAGCCAGTTTAATGATTCTGGATTTGAACTCCTTCAGACTAGCATTCCAGACTCATGACTTCTGACCTCTGCTTGGAGAAACACCCTTTACCATCAGGCATCAGATGAGAAGCTCATGGGATGAAGAAACTCCACAACATTACAACAGAATGTATTGTTTGTTTATGTGAAACATTTATCTCATTAATTTATCTTCAAAATGGAAGTCTCCAAAATCTAGTACACAGTGTAGTAAAGACTTCATATGCAGTGTAGAAAAGCATATTTATTATTAAAATGTGTAATTATTTTCCCTTAAAAAAAAGAATCACAAATATAGCTCTGCATCACATCACCTATTTTCTTCTCCTTTGTATTTGTTGAAATTCAGTTTTAAAAATTTTTTTTTTTTAATTAACAATAAAAGGTCCTGCAGCTTTACAGAAACCTGGATGTAAAACTTTATTTTATATTCATATTGGTTTAAAGGAGCAGAAAGGGCTTTAGAGAACGACTGAATGATCAGAAGTTTTTTACAACTTTTGCAGCTAAACATTTCTCTAATTTATTTTGTTTTAATTTTAAGGTTTTTATTTAACTCATTCACAAATTATAGTAATAAATACAATGAGATTTTACAGGTGATCTTGACGCCTGACCTCCACAGTGAATTACAGGAAAAAAGAAGGAAAATGAACACACCAAAAATGTATTTAAATAGAAAGGGCAAAATAAAGTAAGCAAAAATCTGATATTTGTTTCTCCAGCTGAAGTGCTCACTTAAATAATGTCTCTTAGTTTAGAACCAGCTTCCTGCTCTTATTATTTTTTTTTTTTAAGGTTTTAATCCTTACTTTCAGGTGGTTTATACTAAAATAACTACACGCATGTAGAGGATCTTTTATAAGCACAAAGCATTCAATTTTTCCAAAAGCATTCGAAACAGGATGAATTGTGTTTCTGTAGCAGTGCTAAACTAATAGTACCTCCATAGATTCTTTTTTTTTTTTTTTTTTTACAAAGACCTGTTTTTATCTTTCTGTGTGTCAGCACTGACACCTTGTGGTAAAAGTGAAAGGCCAAAACCTGATTTTGTTTTGTGGTTCATTTGTTGGTTTTATTTCATGGACAGCATTTCTGACAAGTGCTGGGACAAAATGAAAACGGAATTAAAATTTACATGATCCCGGACACACCAGGTCACACGAACATACCAAAAATTAATTCCGGCTAAATCAGACCAGCTGTATATTTTGTCCATGAAGGAAGAAAGGAATAGGCAGAGATGTTAAACTTATATTTACTTAATAAAATCTGCTGCAACGTATCCTGCAAAAAAAAGACTAACATTAAATTATTGTTTTTTTTCTTTGTTTGAGAAAAAAATTCTGTTGGAAATATACCCAAGCAATTTTAAAAGGTTGAAAGAAGCATTTAACAAAACTGAGGGCAAAGTGTCAATTTAACGTAAAAGAATTGTTTGGAAAAATAAGGCCCAAATTTTATTTGTAAATTCTCTAATATTTATATATAAGGTAAAGTTGAAGATTGGTCACTTTAGTCACTCAACAAACATTGAATAAAAAACATGGAATTATTAATCGAGCATAAACGATAGTTTGTTTTTAACTCTTAAGGAAATTATTCCGATTTCTGTAATCTGACCTTTGTGACCTACAGTAGTTTCAGTAAAGGAGCGTGGCCATGTCCTGTAAGTTACAATTAATGAGGCGTGGCCTCTCTACACAGTGCTTGTGATTCCACCGGGCGTGCTTGGCTCTAATCTGCAGAAAATACGTAACTATTTTTGACAAAAGCTGTTTTGGCACGCTTATGAAAGCAGGTTAGTCTGTCTATCAGGTGTCCCTTTCCTTGTGAATATTCACATCAGGACAAAAGATAAGATGAAAAATGGATGAAAAAGATGTGCAAATAAAAAAAAAAAGTCAGGTTGCTGGGACTTTTTCCTAGTGGAAATTCTGTGTCAGTCTCAGTGAAGGAGGCGTGGCCTAAGTGGGCCTAAGTAGTGTCTTAGGTCAGTAAGACAGTCCCAGTGAAGGATCAATGACCTATTATTTTGTTTAAAATTCAATGTAACCTTATTGTTGGATCTCAGCATAAACAATGTCCTGCTGTATGAAACCGAACGCACGCCAGGTCTCAGCGATCACGCTCGATAGAAACCGCGATCCGGAAATCATTCACAGCAACGTTTACACAAGAAACGTGTTTTAGATAGAAAAAAGGTCGTTCAGAAAAGCAGTTGTATTTTGCGTTTGTGTAAACTTTTCAATAAGGAGACTTCTTGTCTCTTGAACAAACGCTGGACCGCCTTCAAGTTTATAAACTGATCGCGTTGAGTTTAAACCACTAATTTTATTTGGACACCAATTTAAAAATATAATGAACATTTGTCTACATTTCAATTTCATATTCATAAAAATTGCAAAACAAATAAATAAATGAAGATAAATACGTCCCTCTGAAAGAAGGAAAAGTTCGGAGCAGGTGTGTGTGTGTGCGTGTGTGTGTGTGTGTTGATGCGCTGCAGTGGCTGAGCTGCATTACTGAAATATTAATCGCATCTCACACTTAGCAGGCGCACTTTTATCGTTTTATTGCCATTTTATAATTATCATTTATTTATAATTTATTAATTAAATATATAAATTTTTTTTGTTGTTCATTTTGGTTGAAAAAAATAAATAAATTGCTAAATGAGCCCTGACATTAGCATTGATTACCAAAGCGATTACCACCTGATTTCATGATAAGAGGGCTGAATACAAATGCACAGCACACTTTTCAGATATTTATTTGTAAAAAATTCTGTAAAAACCATTGATCATTTTCCTTCCACTTGACAATGATGTGCCACTTTGTTTTGGTCTGTGACAATAATAAATTCCCAATAAAATACATTTGTGTTTGCGGTTGTAACGTGACAAAATGTGGAAAAGTTTAAGGGGTATGAATACTTTTGCAAGGCACTGTAGAAGTCAGTTAAATCAATAATTTTTTTACATAATGTTCAAAAAAACTTGTACAGAGAAAACAAAGAAAAAAAATAGACGTTGCACCATGTTTGTGTGAAGATCTGGATTTATTTGAGGCCAACAATTACTTCATATCTGTACAGAACTTTGGGATGAAAGGAAGTCCGGAGGACGTTTTCGTTTGCTCGAGGACGTCCCACACCTCGTCATACGGGGTAGAGATTATTGCTTAGGTCACGGGCAGTGTACTACACACTACGTTAGAGGTTCACAGTGTTCTGAGAGGGACTCGACATGCAGGAGTAAAGACTTGGGATTAATACTAACGGAATAACATGAGCGTGACTTGAGCAGCAGCTACAGCTTAACTACATCAGGTTATTAAACTGGTTTCATATCGACGTCATCGTCGTGGTTATTATCATCATGCAGATAATAGTTGCAGAGATTGTAATTAGGCTTGAGAAGAAGTTTTAATAAAGTGGAAGCAGGTTGATGGATAAATACCGTCCATTTCTGTTTGTGCTCTCTTTCAAAAATTGTATTTATTTTTTTAAACATGTATCCTGGGGCAACAAAATGATATTTATGGAGGGGGAAAAAATCCTACTTTAAAATAAAGAATTTCAGAAAATCTAAATAGATTGTTATGTAAGAATAAAAAAAAAAAATTTCCTACGATTTTAAGTCAAAGCACATTTTTAGGCACCGTGTAAAAATGGCAACGTTAACACAGACGAAGATTAGAAAATATGCTTAAAATTTGGCACATCATGGTGAGGAAAAGGCCACTAAATCTCACAGCTACACAGTATTTATATGAGGGGGAAAAATTTAAAATAAAAATGGGATGATTTACAGAAATTTCACTTTCCTAGTTAGGTTATGGACAAAGTAAGTAACCCATAGAACGCAGTACAAAAATGTAAAAAATATATCCAAATTAAAAAAGGAAGCGCCATGAACGACCTTTTGACCTCAAGACCAAATCGTGTTCATGTTCATGTGCTGGTGAAGGAGTTAAGTCGAGTACGAAGAAATAAATATTCTGTACACGTATATACAGGGCTGCTTTAAAGCAAAGAACTTGCCTTCCCATCACGTGCGTGTGTGTGTGTGTGTGTGTGTGTGTGTGTATAGACGGTCAAGTATTTTAGGATCACTAATTCAGCAGCCGGTCACGATGGACGATGGATTCAGAAGACTTTGGAGCGTTTGCTTCCCAGAGAGCCGTGCTGCAGAGGAAGAGAAAATTAAAGAGGAAATGAGAAAAAAACAAGTCACATTGACGAAAATAAAAGGGTGGAAATGTGTCAGAGGTGAAATCTCTTTCCTCTCTGACGCAAGTAGTTAGAAATTAAAAGGTTGGAGGAAGTTTATGTAGCATGACTAGTTATATAAAACCTTACAGTCAGAGTTTGTTCGAGGAAACGAAACACTAAAAAGTGAATTAGAATTATGTAACGCTCTTCCCGGCGTACAGGAGCAGTCGGGACGTGTGCCGGAGAAAAGAAACTCTGAAACACGGTGTAACCTGTGCTGCTGTTGATTTGTTTAAATGTCACGTCTTATCCAAATCTTTTTTTTTTTCGGCTAAGCCTCTGCGCCATTCTCCAGTCCTGTAGGTGGCAATAATGCACAAACTGCTAATAGACTCGATACAAAAAGAAGGAGGAGTGATAATCTCACAAAATGAGGTGATATACAAAACTACCGTATTACAAAAGGATGAAATCATGGATAAAATGGGAGGTTTGCATCAGGACAGGCATCCGGTTTAAAACTTAACAGTGCTAACCACTACACAACCGTGATGCCCACATCTTTACTAACAAACGATTACTTCACAATAAATTAGGCCACGTGTCGTCCAGTGTAACACCAGGTTAAGAAAATGATAGACAGTGGATCAAAACACAAACAACACGCTGTTTCATAAATAAATCAATGTCTGTTGTGACTGTGTGTGTGTGTGTGTGTGTGTGTGTACTCATACCGTGGCCTGTTTATAAAAATGCGGTGCCAGCTCCACCAGCCAGGACGATTCCACTGCCGTCACGTCCCGCATGTAGTACTTGGAGGTCTGAACCACCTCGTTAAACACCACCCTGTAATTACACACACACGTCCGTTCACTGAAATGAAGTTCAAGAGGTTTAAACAAATCCAGAACTTTCTGTAATCCGCTTCTGAGGTCCCTCTGTCCGCTTCTTATAATTTGTATTATGAAAGTGGGCGGAGTCGCTCTGCACGTTAGAAGCCGAGACTAACAACAGATATAGGACCTTCATAAATGTACATAAAATGTTTTGAGGTGTGTCATGTGGCACCTCCCCAAGAAGCATGGTGAGGGGTGCCAATACTTTATCCACACACAATGTAAATGATCCCCCCCTGCCCAATAGATTCTTACATGGCTACTAAAAATAAAAGAATTATAATAATAATAAAGGTCAGCCACCATGCTACGTTTTATCCAGTAAGATGTCAGGTCTATGCCAAAAATATTGGCACCCTTCGTTTAAAACCAAGAAAAGTTAAAGGGAAAATGGCTTCAGTTTTAAGTTTTAAGTTCAATGAAAGTATGAAAGAGACAGAACTCTGAATTAAAGTTCATGTAATGTAGATCCTCCCTTATGCTTATATAATAATTTTATAGAAGAAAACTCGGCGCTGTTATGTCGGCAGATGGATGGTCAGTTTCCAAAGTATCTGCTCTTAAAACTTTAGTTTCACTTCAGTCTTATTTATTTTGTAAAACAGGAAAAAAAAAAAAAAACATCTCTACTCTTATAAAATATAATTTCGTAGAGCGAGAGCATGGGGTGTGTACCATTTCGGTGGTTTCTCGCTGTAAAGCACAGAGTTGGGATGAATGTGAAGCTCTCGGTCATCCCGTAAAGTCCTGAGTGTGGACAGAACATGGGAAGTTACATATTTGTAATAAATTATACAACATACAGTAGATCACACAGCACTACTAAATCCTGGATTCTGATTGGTCAGGTGGTGTTGATTAAATAATTGCATTATACAGCAGTTTTTATAGTAACAACTCTTTGATAGGAACATGTTTCTATAAGGAGACATTTATGGAAGGAGTCTCCAGTGTTGGTAAGTAAAGCTGTAAATAAATCTGCTCTTTTCTTTTACTTTGAGGAACTAACTTGTTTTGCAGTTTTTTGTGATTCTGTGCTAAATTTAAAATTTCAGTATTGGCAAATTCTTATAATACTAAAGAAATAAAACACATTGTGGTGTGCTGTTACTGGAAAATAATCACCTTGACGTGGTAGCAGTAACTCTGCTTCATCACACCAATCAGACCGTAATCTCGACCCGTCTTTAACTTTGTCACCATCATAAAAATGTGGCGGTTAATTTGTTTGGAAATGGTGCTAAAACGCTACTGTGTTCTATAAGATGATGGAAATCTAACGTCAGTACACGATTATCACACGTGAAGTGAAACGTGTCACCTGTAGGATCCGGAGTGATGCAAGCGAGCGGCGTTGGCGAAGAACCCAGACACGATGCACCTCAGAATCACGTCGGGGTCGCCTGGTCACGTGTACCAAAACAAATAAAGAGAGAAATATGAAGAGATTTGAACAGCTTTAACACTTTCATTGATCAATTATTTAGACAATTATTTGCTGTTTTTCACTTAGAATTGCATCATATATGAATTTTGATTGCCGATAAATAAATGAAAACAGAACATGAACGGTAAAAACAAAAAGAAAAAGTTTAAATGCTAATGTTATGTCTAAAATATTTTTTCAAAAATGTGTGACTGTGTCAACACACAAAAACAAACAAATAGATAAATAAATATTTTGTTTTTAAAAAAGGGAAGGAGAATAATCATATTACCAAAATAAGCTGAATAAAATGTAAATGAAAAATAAATAAAGAAATAAATAAATAAATAAAAACCCAGATTAAAATCTATTATTGTTGTTATCTGGAAAGTGGCTTAAAATTCAAGTTTAAAATGTAAAAATTAATTAATTAATTAATTAAATTAAAAAAATGTATTTAAACATTTACAAATTTACAGTACAGTATTTAGACGTTTGGGAAGTTGCATGAAGCAAGAAGGGGAAGCAATCGTCTTATCAAAAACATTAGTTTAAAGGAAAATAAAACTTAATTAAGTTAGATTAAAAAAATAGTTCATGTCGTTGTTATTGTTAAAAGGAAAATGCCACATAGCCTCAAGCGCTACAGAACTGTATATTAATTTGTAGTCACTGTGAGGGCATTTACATCATACATATTTACTAAAATATAAAAAAGGCACATTTTAGAAAAGTTCCATTAACAACGTTTAAGAGTCACCATGAACCAGGGGGTGTGGCTTAGTTAACTGACAAGCTTTAGCTCTTGTTCGTCTCTTTCTCCATTTCATCATAACCACTCCTTTATTTTTATCTCATCATATCAGAACTCTGACTCCCTGTTTAATCAGGATTGAACCCTGACCTTCACTGGAGGTTCGAGGAACCTTGAACTTGTTGAGCAGACGCCGGAGCTGCTCTCGCACCGTCAGGGCACGCAGCAGACCCTTATAGTTCAGGAAGTGCTCCTGACACCACTGAGAACTCTTCTGATGCTGCAGGGGAGGAAAAAACATAAAAGATTAACGTCAATTAACTCAAATATGCACGAGTGTATAAGAGACTTAACGAGAGACTTAACGAATGTAAAACCTGCTGTTTCAGAGGTTTCATTAAATAATTGTAACGCAACAACTTTTCTAACCTTCACGAAAGCCTCGTAGACGTTCAGCATGGTCAGGTGATCACCTTCAGCCACAGCGAACTTCCTGTGCTCACATGCCTGACAATCAGAAACGTATCACATTACGCGAAACAAGTTAGCGTTTCTAGCCTAGCAAAGGCTCAATCACAAGGACTTGGACAGATCGACAAGGTGATACGGTACCGTCAATGGATTAAAAAAATTTATTTAAAAAAAAGAAAAAAAGGAGAAATGGCAGACTCACGGCTGCTTTCTTCTGATTGGGCGGCACCACGAAGACGTTCTGGATCTGCATCATGGCGGCGATGGTGATGATCTCTTTGGAGCAGCTGAAGTTCCCCGACTCGAGCAGCATCTTGGCAAACATGGGACTGAGGGGGAACTCGGCCATGCGCACCCCCGTGGGCTCCGTCAGACGCCCGTACTGATCCAGACCTAAACCAGGACGTCGTCATGTCAGCTTTCTCAACGATGAGCTAATAAACACTTTATAAAGTCACTCATCAGGAACGATAAAAACCAACGTACCACCAAGAGCGAAGAGCAGCTCCAGAGCCTGCACCATGGTCTGTGCCGGGGGCGGCTGAAATACAGAATTAGACACTCCATCATATATTCTCCCTGTCACTGTAATAAGCTTAATAATTATAGTTTTTACTTTAAACTGTCCCTCCTTCTGTCTTTAAACAATTTTCCCTCCTGTATGTCTGCTCGTCGAGTCGGAATCAGAGCTTTTGATCGAGTTAGTCTCTGCAGTGTGTGTGTGTGTGTGTGTGTGTGTGTGTGTGTGTGTGTGTGTGTGAGAACAGAACCCTGGTGTGTTCGCTCCTTCTGTGCGGTTCTTTACGCAGGTGAGAACACACTCAGGCAGGTTGTAAACAAACTCTACTGACGAAGCGATTCTGAATCATTCAACCATGAATTCAAGAGTTTTAACTGAGCCAAAAAAAAATTTTTATGAACAATGAATTAAACACTTTTATGAAGAAGTTTTCAGCCCTAAATGAATATGTTAATAAATGAATATTAACTTTTTTCACTTATTTATACTGCCTGTTCCGCGCTACACTCACCGACAGGAAGCTGAAACGCAGGACGTTGTCGATGCCCAGAGCTTTAAGCTGCAGGATCACCGGAGCCAAATTACTGCGCTGCATCTCGGGCACGGTGCTCTCCGGAAGCTTCTCGAAGTCCTCCTCTGAAGAAACGACAGCAGTTTAATTAAAGCACAGACAAACCAGGAAACTTGAATCTGTCTGAGGTCAGAGGTGACGCGCCATACGCGCCGTGACCCACCCGTGTAAAGACGGAAACACTTCCCCGGCCGGTTGCGCCCGCCTCTCCCTGCCCTCTGAGCCGCCGAGGCTTTGGAGATGGGCGTGACCACCAGGGACTCGATGGCGGTGAGGGGGTTGTAGCAGCGCAGCTTGACGAACGCACAGTCGATCACGAACATGATGCCGTTGATGGTGATGGACGTCTCGGCGATGTTCGTGGCGACGACCACCTGCCCGAGAAGCGCGATTTATTTCACTGTAATATGTTTTAACTCTTAACCTTGTGGATTTTCACGATTACACCAGCAGTTCTCAGACATCCAGGTCCAAATAATCCACGTTGATTGTTACTTTTTTTCTATTTATCATAATATTAAAAAAAATCAGCTACTATAATATTATTATGGTTGTAAATTAAAGCGTCACTTGTGCACTTTCACCTTTCGGACAGTAGGGGGCAACCGTTCGAAGACTTTGAGCTGCTCGGAGTACGGCAGGCCCGCGTACATGGGAAGCACACGCAGATGTTTCTTCATGCCGTGACGAGACAGAGAGCGAGCCTGGTCCTGCAGCATGGACACCACCTTCTCCACTTCCTCCTACACACACACACACACACACACACACACACACACATAAAAGGGGTTAATTAATTGTCTGTAACAGCAGCTCTGACATCATTATTACTGTTTCTATAGTAACCGCTCGTTCGCAGGGGCCTGTGTGAGAGTCCTGAAGCAGCCAGGAGGGTGAGGGAGCGAGTGTTTATAGCCGCTTTATAAACTTGTAATTGTAATTAATTGCTCTAGAAGAAAAGGAATAAAACACTCCTCCGCTTCATCATTGATTATCTTCCCATTTAAGCACAACGCTAAGTGTTTTATTGCTAACTTGTAAAAGATTATTTATCATTTTTACTCTCTGCATTAGAAAGAGACGACTACTATTAATGCTTTTTATTTTTATTTTTTAACAAATTTAAAAACAGCGTTGTTAATAAATTGTGAATAATTATAGTGCATTTGCATGTCACTCAGACACAGGTAAATATTTCTTATAAACAAGTGGTCATGACTAGAAAGCATAATAAAGTCTAAAATGTAATGAATTCATTAATAAAACTGTTAACCAATTAACATATTGTCTATTACTGCATTGGTTAATGAATTGGTTAAGTAAGCATGATCAGATTGAATTATGTTGAATTACATAGTACAAGAGGTGTTCAGGTCAAAGCGGGACTTTTGATTTTACAGAATAACAGAACACAGTCCTGAGAGTAAAAACTCCCTTTATTTCTCTATAGAATCTCCTGCTACACTAATGCTACACTTATCCCAGAGTTTCACCTAGATTTAGCCACCTTTAGCCTGAGATTAAAAGCGCTGAGACGTACATACGTTAGCCGACAGTCCGGCAAAATCATCTAACACGAAGACTATTTTATACACCTAAAACATCCAAACAACGCTGACCGCACTGCGCACTGTAACGTATCCGCTGCTTTCACCCCGAACGACTGGCTGACCGGAAGCTGAGGCTCACTGCTGCCACCCAGCAACATGAGAGGGTACTGCAACCAATACTGCTAACTCAGGAAAAGATTAATATTCTACTTCAATACGTATTTCTTTAAAAAAAAGTACTAACTGAATCTATTGTAAGTTAGGGAGAGTACATTTATAGTATAACATTAATGTGATTAAAAGGTAATATAGCCGTTGGGGTGAAGCAGAGCTCTGGGTTCGATCCTCAGCACGAGGGAATTGAGATTACTCAAGGCTTTAAAAATACATAATGTTGTCTGTGTTTATACGAAAAAAATTGTGTTAATGTAACTAAACCAATATATGCTTTTGCAAATAAGCCAATTCAGTCTCACTCACGTACACACACACACACACACACACACACACACACACACACCTGTCCGGTGAGGAACGCCAGAACGTCACCATCATCCTCAGCTTCATGAATCTTCAGCACAGTTTCCACGGTGGCCTTTACGTAATCTGGAACTGGACTACACACACACACACACACACACACACAAACTATTAAACAATCAAATGTCATGTCAATCACATTGATGGCATATGGTTGAGTGCAAAGGTTTTCACACCATTTGAAAGAGAAGGTATAATGTTTCTAGCTTCTCCAATTTCTTTCATATTAGTTACATCTGTGCAAATTGAATTTGTTAAACAAAGTGACCTAACAGGCGGAGTTTTAGCTATAGATTATTTAAAATGAAAACTTATTATTAAAAACTGCACAGTTAATATGCAATATATAAATGCTGTTTCAAAAGGGAAAGTAAAAGTTTGGTGGATGATTAGCGTTATAATAACAGATGCACATAAACCCTGCCAAAAATGCTCAAATAATGAATAGTTTTGATGTTAATTGAAATAAAGTTAAGATAAGAGTATCACATGACACCTGACTGTGTAGAAAACATCCACGGGGAAAGTGCGGCCCTCGACAGTGAGGATCCCACACGTGTCCTTGCTCGGGTCTCCCGTTTCATTCAGGTTGAAAAAGTCGTAAAATTTCTATAAGAACAAACAGAAATATTAATCATAGAAATTATTTCTTAGAATCAAATTCCAAATAAGATTTTTTTAAAAAGGATCAAAGAGAATGAGCTCGTAATGCAGATTGCTTCAGTGCATTTGTGCTGGGTTTTTTTTCAAAATACTTTTTTTTTCAAAATTATTCATTATTAAATGAATAATTTTTCATTAATATTATTAATATTCATCATGTTTGAGTCCTCCAACTCTTTTATCACCTTCCTCCTTTCTTTTTCTCTGCAAAACTATTAAGTTGTTTCAAAAGCAGGAGTACCACAAGGCCACGTGCTAGGGCCTGTTTAGTTTTTCTTATCTTTTATCATTATCATTATTATTATTATTATTATTATTATTATTATTATATTAAATTAAATACTAAGCTTTATATTAAATACTGAATTTATATTTGTGCAACACCTTTGCTTGTTGGGAAATTATTATTATGGGAATATTAAGATCAAGAATGTTGGTCAATAAAAATCTCTGACAGCATTTTATTTTTTAACATTTTTAAGTTTGGGATCTTTTGAGCTCACAAATATGAAAAAAAAGGTTTAAAAAGTTGGCTGATTTTTTAAAATTGACTTTAATTGACTTGCTGTAGCAGGACAAAATTTCTCTACTATATTTAGGAACATCAATTATTCTGTACATAAATCTAATCCCTTTTATGTTAATTTTAACATTCATCATCAAAAGGCAAATTTGTATCATGGCAGAAAGTAGAATAGAGTGTTAGAGTAGTGTTAGAGGAAACACATGACCGTCTTCACTCTCACTGGTTTTTGGGGGAGTACCCTAATGACGGGTGGGAACTGATTACGACTAAATTTGGAGAGAAAATTTTTTAAAAATTAAAATAAATAAATAAATAAATTGATAGATACATACATATAATGTAAAGTAAGTGCGGTAAGGAGTTTAATGCCATATACGGCATCAAATGTACATACATTCACAGTAAGGGCGAGGTAAGTAATAATAGTATAAATAGTGACAGTACGCCTTTACTGCTGTTCAGAGATGGTTCAGATATTCGAGTTCCAGACTCTCCCCACTCCGGACTCTCCTCACATATTCCCGAGACGCATTTTTTTATGGCGAAATCTTTTATGGCTAGCTGGGTAAGGAGGCTGTCTGGTGATAAGGTTTCTAGAAGTACAAATTACCATAGTTCTATATCTGCTTTGTTTCATCGCCGCACCTGCCTCAGAGCCCACAGAGCCGTGGACATCCTGCAGATATGCCTCAGGGATATAGGGGCGGTATATTAGAGAAAACACGTAGAGCAAAAGTAAGTGGCTTGACTGGCTTTTGGCCAAAGTCTTCTGGGAAGAGGAAAAAGCAAGGGATGGTTCCAATGCCAAAAAAGGTTCAACCCACGGCAAGTCTTGACCTGCCAATCGATAGGAACGAACCCTTCCAACCTCCTGTCTTTGTAAATTTGGAGCCGAGACACAGTGTTGGACTTACAGTAGCCATAGCAAACCACCCTTCTCAAGCGCCAGGAGGTCGTCTTCTAGAGTTACAGGTCACAAATCACAGCAACAAACCCACTGCGCCATTTATCGCAACTTAGATTCAGCAAGTGGGAGCCAGGGACCTGTTGAACCTGCAGGACTATATCAGATGTGTGAAGATATGGGGTTTGGCTAAAGGAATAAGTAATCTTTCAAAAACAGAGAAAGACTTTCACGTTGATCAAACACATGAAAATCGACTTAAGCTTTCTTCCTTACTTGTCGCTTGACCAGGACCCTTTACGCCGTCAAGTAAGGAAGAAAGCTTTAGGGGTTTTTTTCTGTAATAACCACAGACTTTTCATTTCCTCCATTAAACCAATTAAAATACGATTATCTAAATTATTAGATTTTTTTCTATACTGTTATACAAAACGACTACAATGCCGAAGCACTCAACAACCTTGGCATCCAGTGTAGCGGACGCGACGATCAGTCGCAGGTCTCTCCTCTTCCTCTGAATCTGAAAAGGGAAAAATAAGGTAAAACTTTGATCTGTTCCGCACAATATATGCTAAAAGAAGTAAAGTGACAGAAGCTGTTGTTGGGTTTAAACAGTTAGGATAGTCACTGGAGGTCAAAATAGAGAAAAAAAAAAGTTGTTTAAAGGGCCGTTTCCCTGAGCATCATCAGTTCCAACCTGGTTTAAAATGTCCAAAAGTGAGAAAGAGATAAACGACAGAAACAGAGCGAGAGAGTACTAAAAATAAATCTCATGCTGCAGGGAGAGGGACAAGAGAGTCACCTTCTTGAGAAGGCCGATGGCGATGTCGGTGTAAAGTGTCCTTTCGTGGGCCTCGTCCAACATGAGGACACTGCAGGGTCACACACACACACACACACATCAGCACACTGTGTTCCAAACTACTACGTAATAGATCGATAGGTGAAAAGTTTTAGCATTAAACAAAGCCTGACCTGTATTTTTTGAGCAGCGGGTCGGCCATCATCTCCCTGACCAACATCCCATCTGTGAGGAACTGCAACAAGAGAGAATGAAGCCGTTAAAGGTACAAAAGTTTAACTGATCATAAAAAATATGCAGCGTAAAGTAGCTTAAAATTATCAAACCATCATCAAAGTGGAGCAACACAACCATGTAACAAAGTAAAGTAGTGTAAAAGTGGAGTAACATTACTGTAAACCAATGTGAAGCAATGAAAATTGCGAAGCAACAAAGTATTGTGAATTAAAGTAAAGTAAAGAGTAAATAGTCACAAAGTACTGTAAAATAATGACAAGCAACAGTAACAATGTGAAGCCATGTAAATTTCAGAGCAAGTAAGTAAAAAAAGTAAAGTAAGAATTACATAATGTAAAGCAATGTGAACATTATTCACAAAGTAACACAATAAAATCAATGTAAATTCAACAAAGTAATGTAAAACTATGTAAAGGTTTAAGTAGCAACATGATGTAAAGTAACAATGTAAAGAAACAAAGTAACAAAACCTATCATGTAAAGCAATGAAAGGATGTATGAAACAGTGATGTCATGTAAAATATAAGTTTAAGTAACAAAAAGATAGAATGTAAACTTAAATAAATTAGGGTAACAAAGTACCATAATGTAGTTTAAAGCAAAATACACATTTAAGTAACGAAGCACTGCAAAGCCACATAAAAGTAAAGCAACACAAACTACAGAAGAGCGTAAAATTCAATTATTAAAAACTGATGTAACATTGTAAAGTAGTGTGAAAATGGAGTAAGACAGTAAAATACAGCAGCAGTGTAACAAGGTAAAGTAGCCAAATTTCAAAAATAATTGTACCTTTATGCGAGTGGCGTGAGGATCGGAGCAGTCGTCAAAGCGGATGGTATATCCCACCTCGTGCCCCAAAAACGCTCCACGTTCCTCTGCTACCCGAGTGGCCACCTGAACACGTACAAAGCACCAGAACATTTTACACCAGGGACAAGAAGTAGCAGTGTTCCACTGGCAATTAACACTGTACTGGATCTGCTTTTGGTACAAAGAATGTAAACTGTTAAAATATTAACAATTTAATCAAAATGCCAAACACGGTCTTTTGGTCACTGTATGGTCTTATGTATTAGAGCCTCATACATGAACAAAAACCTTCATTTACTATTATATTGTTGCTTGTGCAAAGGAAGTCGTGCTCCCTAAGGTTGCCAGATCGCATTGTTTTTAATCCACTGAATTAAAAACAAACCAAACGTTATTAGCTCTAGAACTTATACTATTATTATTATTGGTGGTGTTGTCTTATTGGTGGTATTCACTACATTCTAACTTGGAACAATTTTGAATGAAAAAATAGTTTTAAAAAAGTGAACAAAAATAAATAATCATGCCTCATATTGCACTTTAATTAAATAACTGAATATTGAATATTTTACTTCGACATTAACACTGGACATGTTGAAATGTTTTAATACGAGCATGTGAGCAAATATTCTTGCTTTAAATCTTCTGTAAGCCCAATGAGTAATGAATTATGAAATATACACTACTCACAATAAGTTAGGGATATTGTTATTTACATCAGTGCTTTTCCTATTTGCTCTGAATGAAATTAGTAAAAATTCCCTTTGATATTACTAATAATGTATGAGAAGAAACACCATTTTCATATATATTACCCCCAAAATTTAGACAATAACAGGTTTAGCCCCAAATAACAAAAACTGACAATGTCAGTAGCGGGTGTTTCCACCATTTGCCCCAATGACAGCTTGACAGCGACGTCTCATGCTCCTCACTAGCCTCATGATGTTGTTCTGAGGCAA
>JAOVVA010000019.1:1286013-1304011 GCA_028565275.1 Leiocassis micropogon
CTGTCATTTGCATTGACTAATTATGAAAATCAGAGAAAGATATCATTTGCGTAATAATTTGGAACGTAGTGTACAGTTCAGCACAGTGAAACGAAACAGCGTTCCTCCAGGACCAAGGTGCTGCATACATACAGCATAAATTGACAGCATAAATTAATAAAACTAGCTAAGACACCTGATTAGCTAACTAGCTAAGACAACAAATTAACACCATCACACAAAACCAGTTATTTTCTAATCTAAACATATGTGTTAATGCTGTCACTCATACCACATCACGACTGAGCTACAGTACTCTCCACGCAATAACAATGTTTTTAACAAACAATTTAAATAACAAAATTATAATGTTTTGGCACATCATTTAACTTTATTGTATTGTGTGCAGTATTCCCAGATTTAATTGCATAGGCTACTTGGATTATGGTAGCAATAATAGCAGCTAAGCTACATAAGTAATGAAAGACGCTAACAATTTTAATGTTAAATCTTGTCGCTATCAATCTCTACTAGACTTCATCCATGTTCATTCATGTTATCAACAGCATCAACAAAATAATTTAAAGGACTTTATCAGAAAATCAGTCAGATAGCTATCCAGAAAAATCAGTTTCTTTGTGGAATACTTGTACATTTGTACTTAAAGTACATTTTGGAGCATGGACTTACTTCTAATACTTCTACCTGAGTAAAGATCCGGGCCCGTATTCACAAAGCTTCTTAGAATTCTCTCAGAGAGCTCCTATCTTAGCTTAAAAAGTCCTAGCTGGGAGTCTTAGACTAAAAGTGATTTAGGAAAATTCTCAGAGCAACTCTGAGTAAGGACAGTACAAAAACCTTTATCTTAGTGAGGAGATGTGGTTGGATCTCCTCAGCAATTCAAGGACTGTGATTGGTTGATAAAAATCTGTAAATGTCTTAAAATGCACTCTTCGTGAAAATAGAATACAGTCAAACCTCGGATTGCAAGTAACGCGGTTTATGAGTGTTCCGCAAGACGAGCAAAGATTTTTAATCAATTTTGACTTGGAAAACAAGCAAGTCTTGGTTTACGAGTACCGAGTATCATGTATCACGCATGCGCTTCTTGTTTTGAAGCCGAGCGTCACGTGATCACAACTGAACTAACGGTTTTTCTCTCTCTTGTGCTGCGGAATTGTGGGTAATCCTCTCCCTTGCTGGGTCTTAGTGTGTGTCTCTTACTGGTATAATCAACATCCGTGCACGTATTTTCTCCCACAGCCTATCGTTATGTGTGTGTGTGCGCGCGCGTAACTCGACACTGTGCCGGTTCACACACTCTCTCTCTCTCTCTCTCTCTCTCTCGCCTTTTAGTGTGTGTGTGTTTATGTGTGTGTTTGTGAACCGGCACGGTGTCAAATTATGTGCGCGCACACACACATAACGACAGGCCCAAACACAAACACACACAGACACACAGACACACACACAGCGCCTGCGCGGGTAAACGGAAACACTTATCTGTCAAAGTGCAGGTTAATTTGTTTTATTTTTACTTTATATTTTATATTAATTATTTTTATGTATTTATTTTTTTGGGCTGTGGAACAAATAATTTGAGTTTCCATTATTTCTTATGGGAAAATTAAATTTGGTTTTGTAATACGAGCCGGCTTCCGGAACGAATTATGCTCGTAATCCAAGATTCCACTGTATATGATAATAGAATAGACAGTGAAATCATAGTGTTTGTTTATAAAGAAATTGTATAATCTTGAACATAGTCTACTTTATGCAAAGTTAATTAAAACAACCAAATATTGAAAATGTGTCTACCTTTGAAGCAACCGATTTCCACACAGTAGTTACTATATTCTTACATTTATTTACCATACTGATGTTATTACTTGTAATCAATGTTGGGTGTAACGCGTAGAATAATTATAAAGGTCTTGACTAAAACAACACGCATGAGGAATCACAAAGGAGTTTTCATTTCCTGCAATGGAAAAGTACTCGAACTAGTTACTTTTATCAGAAAGTACCGCTGTAATGTAACTGATTACTTTTTAATGATGGTAATTTTATAATGTAATTAGTTACCTTAAAAAGTAACGTCCCCCAACACTGCTTGTAATCCATTTCAGATTGATAAGAGCAAAATGTCTCACCTTTTACCAATTTACACGATTGCAGGACAGTCTATTTAAGTCGAATTTTTGGATGGTATGTAGCCAACAATCCAAGAGAGATGGAAGAAAGCAAAAGAACAAGAAAACCAAATTGGACATAAGAGCAGTATTTACTTTTACGCTTAGTGTTTGGAGAATATTTCTTCTTTCCGCCTTTTTGTCCTCTGCTATAGAAACTCTTTTCTATAGAGGTCTTTTTAGGTCTAAGATGTTTCGTAAATCACTTTTATCTTTACTAAGCTTGTCCTACTGTAAATTTAAGGGGAAATTCTAAGAAAATGTTATAATTCTAAGAATCTTCTTAGAATTTTATCACTAGGAGCAACTTTTAGGCTTAAGAAGCTTTGTGAATACGGGCCCTGAAGTGGTACAGATATTTACTAAACAGAAATTAAAGTTACAGTCTATGAAACTTGACCGTGAATTATGAAACGTGTCCATTATGTTACTACTGCTGTAGGAAATGTTGAGTACAAATAGTATGTCATATACATACTATTTGTACTCAACATTTCCTACACTGAGCAGTTTATCATTTTAAATATCCTTTTATGGTTAAATATTTTCTAATAACAGTCTTAAGTATGCATGCCTATTATTATTATTATTATTATTATTATTATTATTAGTGTGTCAAAATAGTACATTACTCAATAAGTTTTAATGTCAATAAGCAAACATGTGTACTACTTCACCAGATAGTATGCCTACTACTACTTTACTGTTATGTCGCAGCACGCAACCTAGTTAACATGAAATTTCATAATGATAACACATACTACGATACTAAATAATATTTAAAAAAAGGAGAAAGGGTCGCTAATATTTTTTATAAATTAAGTTTAAAGAAGATATTTATATACTCATACTGCTACAAACATTCTATTATGCTGTCACACTATTGGTTTACAGTTGAATTTCAAAAGCAAGCCATGCATACTACCTTACTACATAGTATGAAAAACTAATCTTATCAGAATTAAGTTTAATTGACCCATTTTAGTGGCCTGTATCAGTGTACTAAATCATACACCAGTCATCGGTCTGAACAGCTATGTATACTATCCCACTAATTACTGTAGTAAACAAAATTATGACATCATTAATCAGACATAATGACATCATATTATCTGATAATAAAAAAAGGATATTCATATGAAACACATACTACATAGTATACTATAACACCAGTATTATACAGTATAACAGTACTATATCACACGCAAAGTGTTTAAAGTTACAACATCTACGTATTCTCTAATCGTCTAAATTATATGAAACAATTCATTCATTTGATCAAAATACAGTTTAAACATCATTTTAGTGATCCATACTAGCGTACTACACAGTGCTCCAAACACGCCGTCTGTTTAAAATGGCGTTAACGGGCTACGATTACTATCGTACTAAATAGTATAAATAACCGTCGTTGGTCTATTCTAACCCATAGTGTGTACTAGTGTACTAAATAGTGTGCTGAACACAACACGCCGCTGATTTAACTACACAGTCACGCGTATAACACAATCTGTCTGATATCAACTGTATAAGAATATGATCAGGAGAAAGTTTAATAAAGACAATTTTAGTGATCCGTACTAGCTTACTAGATAGAGGGTTAGAGCTTTAAATAATTTCAACGGCCACGCATACTCGCATACTAGATGGTTGACGGTTTAAATTCGATTTCAGCATCCTTATTCAATACTTCAACAGTTAGCTATGCGTACTACCGTACTAAAAGGTACGCGTGAACAGTAACTCCACTTCAGGGACACGTACCACTCTCCCGTGCTGCGTAGTATGCTAGTAAATAGTATGACGTTGGTCGTTTCCATGAGGGAATCAGTGACGCGAGAACCACGTGACCAGCTTACGTCCGTACGTCCGTACGCAAGCAAGCACGCACGCACGTAGTTTCTTTTCCCTGCTTTCAAGCGACACCGATTGGAATAAACGCGAAAGCAAAAAGGGGGTGTTTTTTTTTTCTGCGTGTGCGTGCGTGTGTGTGCGAGTGTGTGTATCGCTCCAACATCTCCGGTCACGCAGAGCTGTGCGTCCCGCTCGCGGGCCGTCTTCCGAGCTCGCACGCGCAGCACATTATTAATTCCAGTTTACGCTTTTGATCGCTGAACTTCAAAGTGTTTGACCTGGGCTTTGAAATCGAGCGCGCGCGCAGTAGGTAAGTTTGTGTTTTAAAGTGTGTGTGTGTTTATGTTTATGTGGATGTGTGTATTCATATATACGTGTGTGTGTGTGTGTGTGATGGAGTTGTGTGTATGCGCCTGGTTTTGGTTGTGGTGTGGTTCAGTGCAGGGAGTGTGTGGTGGAAAATGGCGACAGGAGGTGTGTGTGTGTGTGTGTGTGTGTGTGTATGGGGGTATAAGCCAGATTTCTTTGGGGGGGGGGCTGGGATTGTTTTTATATCCAAACACAGATCATTCTAAGTGTATAATCTTTAAAACTAACTCATCATCTGTCCAGTTATTGATCTCCATGACATATTATATTTAATAAATAAATTAGTTTTCATGCCTCAATAATAATGCATGACTTGTTAGTGATGGTCAGACTAGTAATTAGTGCACTAATCACTTCATTTCTCATCAGTGCTCTATATAAAATAGTCATGACAAAAATAAAAAAATAACAATAATAATGCACTAGTATTATTATTAATAATAATAATTGTATATCATTTCTCGCTCTTACACACCAGGCTGGGAGTCGCAAGCTGAGCTCTCAGGTGTTCTCGCACCTATTCGTTTGGAAATCCTTCTAAATCCTGCGTTAGTGTGTGTGCGTGCGTGTGTGTCTCACCTTGCTGAAATGGTAAATGAAGCGTTAAATGAGCGGTAGTATTGCCATGACGTTTATTGTGTATGTGTGTGAGCACTGGGAATAAGGCCATCCCTCATACACGCACACACGCTCACTCACTCGCATGGCAGTTCAACGATACCAAAATGATCATATGTCGACGGAAAGAAATAATATAAAAAAATTCACATGGGTTTTGACCTCAAATGAACTTGCTCACGTTACATGACTTTGTTACGTTTCTGACTACTGTACTGTAACAGGAAAATGATGAACACAGCGCACCCAGCGTGTCTAGGGTGTTTTATTCCACTTCCACCGCAGGCGTTACAATGTTCTGTATAATGTATCCGTTTCTAGTTACATTAAACGCTGTGTTCTTTGAAGCGGGTTCGTTCCTGGTTCTCTATTAAGTTCTCGCAGCTACGTGTAAACGCCCGCTTAGTGCCTCTCCTTACGGAAAGCTCTGTCGTATCAACGACAAAAGTTTACGCAGAGCGCCCCTGCGAATGAGTTGTCGCTATAGAAACCGTGCAGCACGTTAAGATGAACCTGCGCTAAAATGAATCAGCACCTTTTGAATTGAGAATTGAGGTTTGCTCGGATTATTTGACAGAATGTAAGATTAAAGGAAGTAAAACAAAAATGGCCGACTTGTGTATCATGATGATGATGATGATATCTTACGCCGATTTATTTCTATCAAGATGGAACGTATACAAAGCTCCGGTGCCAGATCCTCCCAGCGAGAAGCGACGTCCCTGCCTCGAGAGAGATATCCATCACAGGTTATTTTTACCTCGTTCCAGCCCCAGATATCAGGTGAATCCGGACGTGTTTCGGGCTGCCGTGTTGCACAACCTCGCGCTCGCGATATAAAGCCGTCAGGAATCTGATTAAAGAACGAGTGCGGCGAAAACGGGACACTTTGTCTTTTTTTTCTTTTTCCTCAGTGGTGTGTGTGTGTTTTGTGCAGGCTTTATTTTTGTTGGACTCGTCTTTCTATCCAGAGTTCAGGGTAGGTGAGTGCAAATCTACAAACAATCCTCCAAGCAAGATCCTGGAAAAGCTTCCTCTGAGTGAGTGAACAGCGAGGGAGCGCGTAGGGCTCACTCAGCAGCGCTTAAAATCACGACGGGCCCCCGTGCTCCAGCACTGGCATTGCACTGCCTCGCTGGGTAAGAGCCTGTGATGTCAGCCATTTTAGGTTGGACGGTACAGCGCGTGGTGTGCCGCCATTTTTTCCCCCCTCCTTTCATCCTCATTTCTCTCTGTCTCAGTCTCTGTCTCTTTTTTTTTTCTTTTTTCCTCTCTTCCTTCCTTCCAAAACTGAGGTTTAACACCGTGGGCGCTGGGAAGAGCAGATTCTCGTCCCAGACTGAAGATCAGTGATTCGGTCCGATCACCACGGCCCGGCGTTAATCAGGACCTTTGAACCGGCGTTCGGTGCGGTGTTCCTGATGCTCTTCTCTTCTGGGAGCTTTTACACCGCCGCGCTCGCTCATTGAAAAGCAAATGAAGGCGTCAGTAAAAGGAAACAGGGGCGTGATGATTTTTATTTTATTTTTTATTTTTTTACCTTAAATGAAGTGATTAAAAATAAAGAAAGTGTTTAGTTTTTATGTAGTTTTTACTTGAAAGCTCAGATAAACGAAATAAAACCGTGGATGGAATGAGGCCACACGCTCTTGTGCAAGCATGTGAACCCTGTTCAGGCTGGTGAGGGGGAGAAAAACAAAAACGTGAGGTGCTTAAACAGGACGATCATCGACAATAAGTTTGTAGACCAGCACGGCTAGAGCCACACCTCGGAGACATGGACACCGCGCTGAAATAGGAGCAGGGACAGGACTCTGAACTCACAGGAGCGTGAGGGAAAAAACAAGCCAGTGAGAGCCAGGAACGTGATGGTGTGTGTGTGTGTGTGTGTGTGTGAGAGAGAGAGAGAGGGAGAGAGACGAAAAGAAACGGGAGAGGGAGAGTCTGGGGGGTTGAGGGTGGCCCGTTGCCATAGGGACAGTAACACACCAGTGGCGTAGTCGACCTGTCTCCCTGCAGACTGGGCCGAACTTGTTGGAGAGAGCAAAGCGAAGGTGGGGGAAGGGAACGAGTCAGCCGTCGTCTTCTTCGACGTCTTTTTTTTTTTTTTTTGTGAGGGGGGGGTGTTTTTTCACGCTCTTGGTCTAACGGACACATGGACACGCACGCACACACACACACAGTCGGACAACCTCAAACCTGTCAGTCTGTCCATCTGTCCGTCTGGCCTGTAGATCTCTGATGAACGCTTTCTAAAATAGATCAGCGGGGTAACAGAGGGGACAGAGTCACGTGGCTCGGGTCAGCGTGGCGCTCGGGAGATGTGTGAGACGTGACGGGGCCTATTTGGGGACAGGCGTCGTGGCTACATACAGAAAGGTTTTCTTACGTTTGTCACCTTGTGGTTTTTAGGAGAACGTAGGACAGAATTCGTAACTCGCCCAGACATAGGTGGGACGGTCTGGCGGTGGGGGGGAGGGGAGAGGTGATTGTATAAATACATCGTATCACATCCTATCTGAAACGATGCAATTCAAACCAAGGATACGAACTACGAAGGGGTACGTTTTCGGGCATCGGGTCGCCCTTGTGCACGAGCGATGAGACTTTCATGCTGCATTTAAAATGAGACATGAAGACATGAGGTGTCTGAGCTGACACACACACACACACGTCTGGAATTTCCGGTAAAGCCCGGTACCTGCATGTGTGTGTGTGGTAGATTTGTTAAACAAGCAGCATGGTTCTCAGGTTGGCTGCTGGCTGAACGGACCAAGGCGGAACATTCCAGAGACTTCGTGCTGTGCCAGAGAGGAGGAGGAGAAAGGGGGGAGAAGAAGAAGGGAGGGAGTGACAGAGACCGAAAAGAGAGAGAGAGAGAGAGAGAGCGTGAGATTGTTTGACTGGGGGTAGGTGGGTGTGGTGAGAGGGTTTTTTTTTTTTTTTTTTTGAAGGGGAGGAGGGCATCGGGTGCTGAAAATTCCTCACAGAAACACCTCAGCGCTTCCTCTGCCCGGTGACAGTTAACAACCCCCGCTAACACACACACACACACACATACATACACACACTCCGGTTCACCCCAGCCCGAGCCCATCCGCCCAACCCCCCACTTCTCACTCCGTCGTTCCTCCTCCCTCAGGGCTCAACCCGAGTGATCGACGGTAGGCTCTGCCCACGCCGCAACCCCCTTTTGTGTCGGTCATGTGACCCTGCAGGCTTGGCAAGGCCGTGCCCTGTCATGCAGAACTGAGCGGCAGCGAGGCCCAAAACCTCGGGCATTTCCATCTCCCGAGTAAAGAAAGTAAAAGCCTCGCCTGCTTCCGTCGTAACGGATCCCGGGCCTCCCTCCGCTCATTTCTTAAGCCGCGCGGATTGTAACTCAGCCGAAAGAGGATTACAGAACGTAAATCCGCAGGCCGGTTCGTTCTAGAAATAACTCGGAGCAGTCACGTGTTACATGGTCCATTTCTTGATCTGTATCTGGTGGAAATGGCGTCTGTTTGATCTGGAACACTCCAGCGTCTTTCGCCATCATCCGTGAGAGAGAGTTTCGATGAATTAGCAAGAATTACTCGCGTAACCACCTGACAGTCCTGATCAATCACTTGTAATGACAGTCTGAGGCCAGACATTAAAGTCGGGCAAAAAGCATTTAAAATAGATGACTACACACAAGCGGGGTGTTTCACCGGAGTACACGTGACGGCTTGTTACGAAACGTGTCCCTGCGACGAGCTCCATCGTTGAAGAGTTTCAACCTTTCATAAAGATTTATTCGTTTGTGTGAACTAATTAGAGTGAATCATTTCTAAAACGTCCTGTCAGTCCTTTATATAGGAACGTTTTGCCATTTGGGTTCCACCACTTATGAGTCGAGTTTCTTCCTGTTGTTCGATCAGGACGTTTCTCCGTTCGTGTAAACGTCTATGTTCGAGAGGCGAGGAGTCCTGCCGCGGCGACCTTCGCTTACTTCATCTGGCCCACATATCAGTGTGGAATGACGATTATCCAGATGCTCATCCAGAATGCAGCCACAACTCGCACCGTATGTTTGCCAAGCTGAATTCCAAACACGTATTTGTTTAATTTGGGTAATTTTTTTTCTCTTTTTTATTTTTTGGGTTGGGGAAACAAGAGCACAGTTTCCTTTACCACATCTTGCCTAATCTCAAGCATGTCAGCTACAAGTCTTTCTGCTGTCTAAATGCTAGAGAATCCGTCGCTATGATTCATGTATGAACATGTAAGCTAACGTTTTCCTTTTTACTGCGTGATGAGTACGCTTGTAAATGTTCATGTTCCAGTAATCAATATCATCATCATGCTTTAATATGTAATATTAAAAGTTTACCCGTAGCGTTTAGCGTTGTTTGGGGGGGGGTGTTGTATATATAATCACTAAGAAAGTTCACCTGGGAAAAAGTCAGTCTAGCTGTATGATGTATAATGAGTTGTAGTTTAATTGTGTGTGTTGAACTTGTCCGTGTGTGTGAATGTGAATCTCCTTAACAGCCAATAGCGTGCTGCTATTGTGAAGCAAGGCACGCCCCCTAGTGGTGGTTCTAAAGTTAATTGGACAGATCTGAGGCAACCCTTTTTTTTGCCCCTGGTTTTTAAAATATTAAATTAAAGCAGTAATGTCTCTGATTTAAAAAATACCAAAGAATCATTTAGATGGATAAATATGAAGATAGATAAATAGATAAAGTATTTTTTTTAATCCCATAATAGAAAGTTTTTTAAAACTTTACATTTAAAAAATAATTGCTTTACATCAACCTGGCTGATTCTGATCGGTTTATACTGACTAAAAAAAAAGTTTTTGTAGACTTTCATATATACATGGAGTAGGGACAGGAATCACTAGGGATGTTTTTTTTAATTATTATTATTCGTTTTCATTTATGTTTAACGCACACACACCTCAGGCAATACAAAACACAATTCCCATGCAAATAATACACCTAAAGGTTGAATGGTAGGCTAAATTGACCTTATGTTAAGATGTGGAGAGAGAGAGAGCAGCTGGATTCCGTTAATCCGTGCTACTGGTCACGGCATCGCGGTATCCGTTAGTCTGCGTACTTTTGGCTGTACCCGAGTGTGTGAAATTAAAATCAGTTAACTGCATGCAAAACATGAGTAACGTGGGTTTTTTTGGGGGGTTTTTTTTTAATGAAAAACAAGCGTTTTGCATTTCTGTCCCCTCACCCGAGGGAAGAGCAGCAGGTCGGATGAATCCATTTAACTTTTCAGGCCAATCATAATGTTTTCTTTTCTTCATCGTTATTTTATTTTAATGATGTACTGATAATTATATATACTCGCATCCACTCAGGATTATATAATCTACAGCGCGGCCCAGAAGTCTGTATCCAGAGGCCAAGAGGTGTCTAATAGAATAAATGACTCAGATTTGCAGAGTCGGACTCGGGTCCATCCTATGCATGGTCATGTGACTCATGTGATCAGAACAGGTAGATCAGAATTTGAGAGACTTTTTGCCTCTGCGCATGCGTAGAGCGTTCATTGATGTCAGCAGCGCAAGGATTTAACAGCAGTGCTAGCAACAGCTAACGCGAGTCTGGCTTACTTCTGTTGTTAGATTTGAAGCACTCTGGATGTGAAATAAAAAGTATTATTAATACCTATGGATCCAGACGTCTGGAGATTTTCTGGAGTCCACTCGTGTAAAAGTTTGTGTTTGTCATACAGACATACAGACATTTCTTCAGGTATCTTAAGGACCTGCATCATCTCCATTGACTTATAGTTTTATATGAGCAGCCGGTTCTCCGGACGTTTAGACTTGAAACAAGCTTTAAGCACCTGGGCTGGTGTTCATCAGTCAAGTGCTGGCTAGCTACAAAAAACTAGCTAACTAACTCAAAAGGATAAGTGTTTATCACCCATGGAGCTAGACCACCTCCTGTTCACAATGTGTTTGGACAGGTTTAGCGGGAAACGCTTTGACGTGTTTAAGGTTGTCATTGTGTTAGTTTTATTGCTGGAGTGCTCTGCGTAAGCGTAAGAAACACACCATGCCTTAAAAAACCAATTATATCAGCAACTAATTTGGTGTAAAATGTAGATAGGATTGTGTGTTCAGAAAAGGAAGTTTTGATTATAGAAGTTTAACTGCAAAATGCTTCGGTTTATAAAACATTTTAAAACAGAATAGATTTTAAAGAGCGTTAGGAGACGAGTAGCGATGCTGGCTAACATGCTAGGTTTTGGTTTCATATTTATATGGAAAAGACAAAGTCGTATTAGATCAGACTTGAAACATCGTGTCATGATTCTCCATGGTGTTTCTGAGATATGTGATGAATGACGCGTGTATAACAAAATACAGCTTTGGCAATAAACTTGGAGCAAAACAGCCGTGCTACAAAAAATGAATTTTGAAAACATTCTAGATTTTTGCAAGACTGCAAAAAAATCTATTAAAGAAAACGCATGTTTTGTAGACATTCATGTATACATACAGTAGGTGAACAGAAATCACCAGGGGAGACCCAACATATCATGATGCCAACATGCCAATTTGATTTGTACAGTATAACGATTTTAAGCATCACAGTTTTATAAAGATTCAATATTAGGTTAATTTTTATTTGCTTATTTATTTTACCAGATTTTGTAAGACTTTGTTACAATTCTAATATAAAAGGACGCTGTGCTGCTTGGCAATGTGGGAAAAGTTTAAAGCACACCACCTGTAGGATTACAGAGGAACTGCACCTCAAATACAAATGTATAAATTAGAAATTAATTAAAAAAAAAAAAATTTTGGGAAAAATGATGTTATATCATGAAACATATATATATTGTTCTAGTAGAATTGTCTTTGAGTAGCATGATATATTTTGTCACATTGTCCACCGCTACAATTTACAACTTTGTTTTTCGCTTTAGTTTCAAAAGGTAAACCTGACACTCTGACCTGAGGTGGATGTTAAATCTGCAATACAAACAGTTTTGTTACACCTTTAATTTATTTTAGTGGACAAGGAGCATGTTGTGTTTCAATTACACACGCGCACACACAGACAACTCGCGTCCGCTTTCAATATTGAACAAACAAAACGGTTTTCACGGCTGTTATACCTTTTATTTAAAGGTTTCATCCTCCTTGTTCAGTCACATAGAAATTTGGGTTACTCTATAATACTGGGCCTTAGGCGTATTATTAAAGGTTCCCCATCTTAATATTTTTTTAACGAGTTAACACAGGTCTCGGAGCTCCACCTAACTGTGTGTCTTAATGCCCCAGCTGAAATACCCCTCAGAGAATGCACTCCTCCTCTAAAGCACACTGTCTATGTAAATGAGCTCTGGCTGAGCCCCGCCCCCTCCTGAGAGCACCAGAGCTGAGCGGCTCTTCTTATATGAAGTCACATTAGGTGGAAAATCTAACTTGGTTTTTTAAGTCCTGACCAATACAAAAGTAAAAAAAAAAAAAAAAAAACAGGACAAAAAGCAAGCAGGGCCTGTGTATTTTTTGTGGGTTTATTTTTTTTATTTGTCTGTGCACCCTGGAGACGGATCTGAATGTCTAAACATGACTAAATATTTAATTTTGTCTAATAGACTCTCTTTAATGGAAAAATACTAGTCTGGAAAGAATCATAGCTACCATTGTCTTGTATTTGTTGTTCGTACAGTGAACCCATACAGATAATTTAGCCAACATTTAAACATAATTAACTATCAGTGCTAATTAAGATTAAAGACCTCGTCCTGGATTAGACATGAGCACTTTGTTTGAAGTGCTTTACTATTCTGGTGGCTAAAAATAAATATATAAATATAAGATATAAAAATAAATAAAGCAATAAGGTCTGCTGGTCTGTCCTTTCAGCTCATTGTATAACTTAAATTAGTCAAGTATAAGCTTTTCAGACTTTGTGCTTGAGTGATTAGCGAGTCCCTTTTTAGGTTCTCGTTTTGTATTGGGAAAGTGGGAACAATGGGAAGGAGGCGAAGGGCGAGGAGGAGGAGGGAACTGGCCAGTTGCAAGCACTTGAAAAACTCAAAAAGAGGCCGTAAAAGGTTCTTTGAAACTTCAGCAGACGTAAAAGTAACCCTTGATTGCTTTCTGGTCCTGAATTGTGTGCCACTGCGAGCATTGTCTCGAAGGCTGCGTTGATGTTGTGGACATTGTGACGCACAGTTCCAGTATTTTAAGTCACATTATACAGAAAGCCTGTAGTTTCCTCCAGCAGAAACTTTTTACCCAGAGCACCAGAATATCTAAACGAAAAGATTTTCAAGCTTTCTGTTTTACAACAAGGCCTTAGAATTAACAAAAAAGATAACCAGATAGGTTTCAGACTTATATTTTTATTTGAACGTGGATTATGTTGGGGGGGGGAAATCTAATCCGAAGCTGTTTACACTGCTTAGAACAATATCTGATCTGAGCCAGAAGCTGGAAAAAAAACTGGAATAGATTGGTAGCTCTGTTCATGACTTTTTTAATAATAGAAAACTAATTAAATATCACTTGGGTCTTTATTTATAGTTGTTTTTTCTTCTTCACAGGCCAGTTTTGGGATGCCTTAAACACAATCCTGACATGCCCATTAAAGAGTAGGAGTACTCATCGTGGGCTGATGGTCATGTTCCACACCAGCTTCCTCTCCATGGACAGTTTATAGAAGTGGACTCTTGGTTATATAGAGGCATTTTGGCAGAGCGACCATATCAAGAACCATGGCTAGCAAGAGGAAGTCCACGATTCCCTGCATGATTCCTGTAAAAACCATGCATCTACAGGATGATCTTGAGCAGGGCGCATTGTCTCCCGCTGCCAAGGAAATCGGTTTCTCCCACAAGGTGGAACCAGGCGAAAAAGCCTTCCACGGTTTGTGTGAATCGTCAGGGCAGGATGCTAGTAATGCCCAAAAGGATAATGGCACTTACACCTGCAGGCCATGTAACTTTGAAACGCATGACCTGAACCTCTTCCTCGATCACGTCTACAGCGGGCATCCAGAGTTTCGCACTGACCCTTGCTTTTTCTGTGTAGACTGTGGGGTGAGTGCGGCAAAATTCGAAGGCCTCGCCTTGCACAACGCCCGAGTGCACCCTAGTACCGTCACCACTACACTACAGCTAAAGAGGAAGGACAGAAAAGTCACTGTGGAGCAGAGCGTCATCGCTGGTCCTGGTGAAAGCACTAGCTATAAGGAATCGGAGATCTCCATCACAAAGACGCCCATTATGAAAATGCTCAAAGGGAAATCGGAGCCTAAGAGGATTGCCGTTTCTCATCCAGGCGCAGATGAATCTATAACTGTGAAGCAAGCTGAGACAGCCGATTCTCCAGCGGTTTCAGTCACCCACGTTCCTACAATCGTGCACAACGGCGCGGCAAGCAAAGTCACTTTGCCGTCCGCGATACAGATAGTAAATGGCTCCGGAGCTCTTCCTATGCTCAAGACGGCCATCACCCAAGTTGTTTCTGTGGTACAGAACAGAAGCGTCAACCAGCAGTCATCTTCGGCATCTTTATCAACTTCATCTTCAACTTCTTCCACTTCAAGCTCCAAAAACTTACCAAAGGTGATGATTCCTCTAAGCAGCATTCCCACCTACAATGCGTCCATGGACAACAGCAGCTTCCTAAAAACGTCCTTCAGCAAATTTCCGTACCCAACCAAGGCCGAATTGTGCTATCTCACCGTAGTTACCAAGTATCCCGAAGAGCAGATCAAAATCTGGTTTACCGCACAGAGGCTTAAGCAAGGAATTAGCTGGTCACCAGAGGAGATAGAGGACGCCCGCAGGAAGATGTTCAACACCATCATACAGACTGCGCCTCCTGCTAGTCAACATCGTCAGACTCAGCATAGCACCTCCCAGCAAACCATTACAGTCCTTCCGGCATCCTTGGGTACATCCAGCATCCCTCACATTTTACAAGGCAGCCTGGTCAGTCAAGGAGGCGTGATTGTCACACAGCCCATGATTAGTAATGGGATACAGGTCAGCAGCGCCCCTGTTGCCCTGGCTGTAACACCCAAGCCCCAGGCTGCTGCCAAGCCCACGATGCAGGCGAAGCCTGCTGCTGCCCTGGTGGCTGATAAAGGGCTAAACATGGTGCTGGGCAGCGTTGGAAGCAGCAATAGTGGAAACAACACCATCAGTAGTAGCAGTAGCATCACTGGAGGCAGCGGTAATAGTGGCAGCAGCACAAGCAGTATTATTAGTAGTGTTAGCACAAACAGCAGTAGTGCAAGTAATCACACCAGTGTAATCAGCATGGGCATCAGCAGCAACGGTAAAATAAAAAGCAACAACAATAAGGTCAGCACATCTAGCACTAACGGCAGAAGCAGTACACCTAGCAACAACAATAGCAAGACAGTTAACGAGAACAAAAACAGCACTAACGTTAAAAATACCGTAGCAAAAAGTAGCGCTGATATTAAAGACAGCACTGATACTAAAGGAAACACTAACGAGAGCAAGAGCAGCCGAAGCAATAGCCCCTGTGTTACAGCCAGCTCCAGTCCCACTCCCACAACCACCAGCGATAGCACCCCGAATAAGTCTGATTCCCCGTCACCAGCATCTGCTAACTCTCGCACTCTCCCCTCCACTAGCTTCCTGGATCCCAGCTTTTATAAAGCCAAAAAGTCCCAGGAACAGCTGTCTGCCTTAAAGGAGAGCTTCCTCATCAGCCAGTTCCCCAGTCAAGAGGAGGTGGACAGGCTTATAAGTCTGACCGGTCTGACGGTTCGTGAGGTACGGAAGTGGTTCAGTGATCGTCGCTACCACTTTCGCAATCACAAGGGCTCAAAATCAAGCACCAGTGGTCAAACGTCAACAGCCACTAGTTCTTCAGTCTCCGGTGTCTCTGGTGAGAGTGCAGACAATGTCGTGTCATTGGAAAGGCCTAGAACTCCTCAGCAGGTACCACTGAGTCCTTCAAGGCAACAACAGACGACGCCACCGACGCCTACGCGACGTCACCCTCGGCCCCCGTCCCCAGACTTCACAGCAATAAGGTACAAAGAAAGGGAGCCCCACCAGGTCCGAGCCCTCGAGGCGAGCTTCGCCCAGGATCCTGATCCATCTGAAGAAGAGGTGGACAGGTTGCGCGCCGAAACCAAGATGACTCGACGTGAGATCCATGGCTGGTTTGCTGAGCGGCGGAAGAGGGTGGCAGCTGAGAAGAAGAAAGAGGAGTTGGAACGTGCAGAGCAGGAGGAAGAAGACGATGATGACGAGGACAATGAAGTTGTTGTGGGTGAAAAGGATAAACAAGAGTTGGCAGAAGAAAAACAAGACGATGAGGAATCATCAGAAACAAACCAGCAAGTCAAGGAGGATATGTCAGGAACTGCTCCGAAGGTTAACCCGATAAAGATCAATCTCAAAATGCTGAAAGTCACCGAAGCCAATGGAAAAGGTGAAATGGAAGGTAGTCCACAACCAGAGATGACTAAAGTGCCTTCTCCTGTCTCTCAGACTTCCACCCCACCACCACCACTGCCACCACCACCATCTCAAACATCAAACAGAGGAAAGAAGACACCAGAACAGCTCCATTTACTTAAACAAGCGTTTGCTCGCACCCACTGGCCCAGCAGCCCCCAGTACAACGAGTTAATCGCCAAAACTGGACTGCCGCGCCCAGAGGTGGTGCGCTGGTTCGGGGACTGTCGCTACGTCCTAAAGAACGGCCAGCTCAAGTGGCTCGAAAGCTACCAGTCAATCGTAGATGAGGAGGACTTCCAGAAAGGCAACATCACTATTCTCCAGGAACATTTGAACCTCTATGGAAATCTGGTGGAGAATCAGCTGGAGGAGATGGCCAAGTCCAGTGGGTTGAGCGAGGACCTGGTCAGGAAATGGTTCGCAAAACAAACAAAAGCACACCCGCTGTCTGAGGACAGGAAGTCTGAGGACATGGAACTTCCGCCCTGCACAACCAAAGGCAAAGCCGCCTTAAAGTCACTTCAGCAGGATGACGAAGACGAGAAAGGGGAACCAATGGAGCTGACAGCGACTGACCTTAGTAAAGATCAGGCCCCGAAGAAGATAACTGGAGAAGATGTATCTACCAGCGATGAGCCAGGTGAGCAGATTTTAGTCATGATTGGATTTCACAAGAATGCCTAAAGGTAGAAATATCTTTGGATTGTCTTTTTCCACAATAATGCTAAATATACATGTATAAGCAATTAATATTTACCTAACTTTAGCAGAGTTATATCTACTTGTCTCTATGGAAAAAGGTAAAAAAATAGGGTTATATTTCTCTTATAATAAATGAAAGTAGTTTAATTTATCTTCATTTTTGGATTTGTACATGTTCACCTCAGGGATAATTATATTTAAATGTAATTATAATACATATTTTTTTATACAAGTACCATAGATTAATTGGCAGATTAGACCATGGGAAAGGCAAGGCAAGGCATGGCAAGTTTATTTGTATAGCACATTTGATACACAGTGATAATTCAAAGTGCTTTACATAAAAGAGAAGAAAATAATCATAAAAAGAAATAGAAAATAATAGTAATAAAACTTTTAATTTTTATTTAAAATCAAATTTTAAATCATTAAAAAAAGGTTTGTAGTGATGCTTTTAAAACTACTTAAAATTTGATTTATAATCAAAATAAAACAGTTAAAAATATAAGAAACAAAATACAGTGTCTGTATTACAGTCACTTATAAATACAGTCTGCCAGTTCGGATGTAGCACAGTGCTCATTAATATTTATAATATAAATATAATTATTAATATAAAGTTGCAGACTAATATTTCCGTCAGTCGCCTTTAACTATGATTACACACGCTCACTATGGTGTCCAGTTCATGTGTGTAAATGACTCCTTGTGCTTCCTTGTCCTGGAATCTGTCCGTGCCATCAGGGAAGAAGAAAACCCTCCATAGATGTGATACTCTGGTGATTCAGTACATTCAGGTGGTCAGCTGACTTCATTTTATTGCCCCATAA
>JAOVVA010000019.1:1339368-1349623 GCA_028565275.1 Leiocassis micropogon
AGACTCTCGCTGTGGTGTGACATAAAGCGGAGATCAAGCCCCTTAATCCCTTACAAAGGATAGCATTCCAGTCTTATTATTTTTTCATGCAACTGGCGCTGTTCTCCTCCAACAGCCTCCGCATTCAGTGTAAGCGATACGCAACATTGGAGAAGGCCTGCTGAAATCCTCCACGTGGCCACAAGGTCAGACTGAGAAACCTCTCCAGACTTCAGTCAGCTTCACTTCCTCTCTTTAGTTATTTGTTCACTTACTTATTTCCTCCGTTTTAAAAACTGAATGTTTTTCTGTTAAAGAAGCTCTGACTTTGTGGAACTACTTACTCTGGCGGGTGAATCTGCGGTTCGATGGATGGCGGTACGATGGCCGCGGCTCAGCTCGCGAGCACGCTTCTGATTGAAGGGTTTCGTGGAGGAAACTTCAAAAAGGCCGAGTGTACAAGTGAAACCGTTGTGGTCCACGTTCAAAGCTTCTGCACTCCGAACTATTACAGACGCTTACGCTGCTGTTAATAACGTAAGAACAACACCACTGAAGTCTCTGCAGTAATTACTTTTTAAAAGATCAACGCAGTGTGCAGAGTAACGACACTAAGCGGTGGATTGAGGTCAGCGTTTTGTGCGAACTAGAGAGCCACAAAACCTCAGTGAAGAACGCGGAGCGTGTCGGAGCAACGCTGCAGAAAGAGCAAACGCACAGCTGACCTGCGGTGACCTACATCTACACGACACGACGGCGGGGTTTAGATCCAAAACCGAGACTACGAGACGTTATTGTTACTGAACCCGAAGAACAGGCAATGCTACATAAGAAAGAGTTATTACTAAACCTGGTATGTCACTGCCTTACAATACGTCTACTTCAATTAAATCATAATTACAGTGAAAGTAAAATAACACCCTAAGACTGCTCACGTGACCCATGAGAAATGTAAGCAAGATTCCATCATTTTTACGAAAATAAACTGTAAAACCACAAACACTGTGTGTGTGTGTGTGTGTGTTACCTCATCCTGATAAAAGTAAGGCTGCTCGATTTCCCTCAGTGGATCCTTCAGATAATGAAACATAAACTCCTGAACCTTGTTATTGTCTGTAGCCCAGAGCTCCTGAAAACGCACACACACACACACACACACACACACACACACACACACACACACACACACACACACAGCAGAATGTAACCAGTTTTTAAACAGCTTTGGTCAGAACTGTCAATAAATAAATAAATAAATAAATAAATAAATAAACAGCCACCAGCGTTGATCTCCTGACCAATCAGAACGCACGTTTAGGCACAAGCAAGAAAAACAAACAAACATGGCGGACAAAGTATTCTTCAGTATTCTAATATTGAGACGGAACTAAGACGAACACAGCGCACGTGTCCAGGACGATGCGTACATGTACAGTACGTACATCAGCAGCACAACGTTGGCTAGGACTGGTTGCCATGGTTACAGCAATAGCTGCACAAAGGGCATGACGGTTACAGCAGTGGTGTGGGTCAATGTAAACAATGTCATTAATAAAATAAATGTAAGAACTGTTGATTAGTTTCCTGCAGGTTTATATTAATGAACTCGTTCTAACCTTGTTATAGTTTCTATTGTATTGTCTCAGTCACAGACGTAAGGGCGTCTGGTGTGGGAACGGCTGTTTATAGTGAGAACAGGAACTTGGTTTGTGGACGTTTCACAACATTAAATGCAACTACCTGGGGCGTCCGAGACAAACCAGGACTGACATAAGACCTCAAGCGCAGTACGGCGATGAGACTCTTCACCGCAGTAAAACATTCGACCGCTGTAAACGTTTTAAAGGGGGGCGTACATCAGTGTATGACCATCCTGACCGTAGAGGCGCGGAGCTCACTGATTGTTCATGAAGTTCACGACTGCACCAACACCACTTGCACGTTACAGGAACTCAGCTGGGAGTTACTGCCGCGTCCCCCGACAGTCCTAACCTCGCTCCAAGACGTCTCCACATGTTTGAGCTATTAAAGGAGTTCCTGGAAGGCCGGCGTTTTAGACATGAAGCAGGCAGACCGATCATGGCTCCGGCGTACTGAGAAAACGTTCTACCTTGATAGTGTCCAAGCACTAGTGAAACACTGGGATAAGTGCATTAGTGTATCAGCGGATTATATAGAGAAATAAAGGGAGTTTTTACCCCCAGAACTGAGTTTTGTTATTGTGTACAATCAAAAGTCCTGGTTTGACTCGAACACTCCTCGTGTAAACGTTAAAATTAAAGTATGACGTGACATCGATCATCGATACACAAACTGCTCGGGTACTAAAGGCTCGAAATTTTCTCACAGTTTCCCGACAAACACTTCAGACTGATCTGCATCTCCAAGCCACAGTGTTTCAGTTCATCGTCACAAAATCTTAGACTTTGAGATTCGTCCAAAAGATAACCGGTCTCGAGAAAACCATTGTTTTAATCAGCGGGTGATCTGTGGAGAGATCGCAAACCAGAGAAAACATCGTCTCACCTTCTGATACTCGATTAGAAAGTGCTGGAAATCCTCCAGCGTGAGCCTCTGCTCGGGTCTCTCGATAAAGCTGCGAAGAACGGCACAGAGAGTTACTGAAACCATGTGGGGTTAGAACAGAGGGCGGTTAAACAGAAGGGGCAGAGGGAGAGAGAGAGAGGATACCTTTGAAGGAAGGGGATATCCATCTGCAGGAGAGAGACAGAGAGACAGAGAGACAGAAATCAGGATCATATGAAATTTAACAAGCTAACTCCATGCATCAGTTCTGATATTGGTGTATAATATCGACATCATGCTCGTTTACTGGTAAAATAATCAACATAAACTTCAACACATAACGTTGGTAGATTATTAACAATAAAGTAATTCGGAGTAGATAGCGTCTGTAAAACATCAAAAGCTAAATATAAAACACTAAAATCCAAGTATAAAGATTAAACTTAGCGTGACGATCTTTGCGCTAGTAGCGCTATCACAGCTACATGCAAATAGGAACTTCACACCCACACATACACACACACACACTGTACTAAAGATAATCAATCTCAGACTGGCACATAATACGTCCGACACACAGCTTCACACATTTCATGTTATGTCATGTTATTCATAGTGTCTGGTTCATTACAGTGTCAGATTACAGAAGTTTATTCCAGCTTTAAGATCAGACATGAGATCTCGAAGATCTAGATCAGAATTCCAGTGGGCCAAACTGATCATGCACACCTTTTATGTTTTGTACGTCCCTTTGCGTTTGCCCTGCTGGTCAGAGTGCAGATTAGTAATATTGCTCCGTACCCGAGTACATCTGTGTATTTACACTCTCCGACACAGCAGGTGGCAGTATGCTAAGTCGTGTGTTTGGTTTGCGAGTCACAAATAAACTCAAAGAAGAGGAAGAGTACAAGAGGACCTTCTAACCTCCTGAGTAATATTAGATATACTGTGAAGACTGAGTCCCTCGTTCTCTTCTTCTTTGCGTGTTAAATGCCTGTTTACAAACCAACAAGGTGTATACTGCCACCAGCTGTATCAGAGAGTGAAAATATGCAAGTGTACCTGAGTATGGAGAATAATAATAATAATAATAATAATAATAGGGGGGGGGGGCAATCATTCCTGGGCATGGCATGGTGATCATAAAAAAATAATTAAAAAAAAAAACATGAACTTGAACCCCACAAAAGGTGTGTGTGAGCGAGGAGAGAGCCACAATCCAAAGCCCGAGTTATTAAAAGCCAGCAGCAACAATAACTAATTAAATATTAAAAGCGTATGTCAACTTCCGAGCCACCAAAAACCTGATACTGTAAATCAAAGTAAATTAAACTTCTCTTATGGACGTATACAGGAAATGTTTAGTAAAATGAAACGCATAGTGAAGCTTTAAAAAAAATATATATATATATACATTTTAGGATTGAATATCTTTAGTAACGTGATTAAATATTAAAAAATTTGCTCGTTTTAGTATCAAAACCGATAAGGACCAAAAAAGGAAAATAAATAAGTAAATAAATAAATAAATAAAATAAAATGCCTAAACCCCGCCCACTTGCCTGGCTGATTACTAACCTAACAGAGACGAGACTTTCGAATGAACATGAGACGTTATGAAGCTAGTGCACTCATTAGGTGCCCTGTGTAGGGCAAGTGAACTGGATCAATATGAGTAAATAATCATATAATACGTCTGACACAAAGCGGTGATTAAATAATGAAAGATACACACACACGCGCACACACGCACACACGCACACACACACACGCACACACGCACACACACACGCACACACACACGCGCACACACACGCGCACACACGCGCACACAGAGAGAGAGAGAGAGAGACACTCATGGGATTGAATTGTTTAGTCAGTGGACTCAGAGGTCATCTCAGTGTGTGTGTGTGTGTGTTTCATGACAGGCTAATGGCTTTCACCCGAGGGATGTTGGGGCTTTTTAAGGGGCTGGTATTGATTCAGTGGTCATTTGAGAACACACACACACACACACGCACGCGTGCACAGAGTGATGTGGTTCAAACTGAGATCAGCTGGAGAGGGTTTCAGTTATGGGGACTGAACATGATTATCTTACCATTACTCCAGACTACCTACCTCTCTCTCACACACACACACACACACACACTTACAGATTTCTGTGCATCGAACATCAGGTTACGGTAGAGCTGCGCAAACTGACTATACGAGACATCGCCGCTTCTCAATTCGCCGTCCTGAAACACAACACACAGCACGATAAAACAACAACAACAACAACAAGTGTAAAAATGCTTGAGAATTTTTAAACAATTATTTAGCTAATTATTGCTTAAACAAGTAAAAGAAGTGTATTTATAACTATTGTTCTGACCGCAAATCACTTTTAAAAGCTTTTGCTGCTCGCATCATTATTTTAACAGTTTGATTTAAACAATAAACAAATACAGACTCAAATACGAGTCCACTGAGCGGATATAAAGTGAGCTGCAGAGGAACATTTGGAACAGTCAGGATGGGAAAAGGTGCTCTCTCTGTGTATGTATATGTGTGTGTGTGTGTGTGTGTAACATCACAAGCTGTTCTGTTTTTTCCTCTTGTTAAGGTGAAGAGAGATAAAGAGAGGCTGCTGAGGGAACGAGTGTGTACAGCTGCTGTAACGGAAGCGTCGAGAACAACAACCTGCAGCTTAACACGTAAATAATACAAGTAAAATAAAATCTTTAAAAAAAAAAAAAATCTGATATTGTAAGGGGAACAAAACACTCAAGTGTGTTCTTATTGGATGCACACTTACTGAAAAACAATCAACTCAACTACTGCGTGCGTGTGTGCGTGCGTGCGTGCGTGTGTGCGTGCGTGTGGTTTTACCGGAAGCCTCTCTCGTAGAAACTTCATGTTAGGGACTCGGTAGTTGACTTGGCTCAGCATGTTTTTCAGATCCTTACAGGAAATTCTGTAAAAATGACCAACCAAATCAATAGATAAATAGATAAATAAATAAACAAAACAAGTGTATTAAATTCATTTCTTTACTCATAAGCATGGGGAACAGGTCAGTCCTGGAAATTTCCAGCATATAAAAAACTATTTGTAGACCAAATACATATATCACCTTTCAGATCTCTCTCTCTACACACACACAAACACATAATGCAAATATTACCAGTGTTTTAAAAGTTTAATTTTATTTATGTAAATTATTGACTTTTTATACACCCGGCCCGATAATCGCCAAATAAAGTCAATGCTCGGTGCGATAGAAAGTCACCAGAACACCCAGTGGATGCTCTGCCCGATCAGGTCTGATTCATAGCGGCCCCGCCCTGCGACCCACAGCACCCAAGGGATCCACTGCCGACATCCTGCCAGACACCACAGCGCCCCCCAGAGGCCCGCCCACTGGGGGCACAGGGGAAACCCAAAACCCTAGGTGGCTTTAATGTTATGGCTCACACACACACACACACACACACACACACACACATGAAATGCAGACAAGTTTTTCTTATATTCTACAAAAAATACCCCAACATAAATATTAAACATTTTAGAAAATATTTCATAATTTAAATTTACTATCAAAGAAAATTAAATTATAAAGTTGCTGATTATGTTTACACAGTTAATATTTATACATTTCCTATTAATAAAAAAAAAATACTAATAAAAATAAAAATAAAATGCAGCTATAAACACAGATATTCAAATTACTACAAAGACTGCTGAAAAAATTAAAATTATATAGTTATATTAATTTATTTCCAAATACAAAATACCTAATAAAATTGCTTGTGAAGCAAAAAACTTTCTTTATTCTATTTTTATTTCATTTAATCTATAAAAATCCCATTTAATTAAAAATACAGATAATTTTATACAATATAGTTTGTTTTTTTTAATGAAGGTACAATTTGTAAAAAAATAAATGGTTTCATAAAAATGAACATTTTTGTCTTTTAGATCAGGATTATTTGAGAGAAATATATTTACAGTCAGTCTTGTTCTGTTTAAACTGATTTTCTGAGCGACTCTAAAACAATCAGGGTTTACCGAGTTCATTTGATTTATACCATATCACCACCACACACACAGACACACAGAGAAACAAAGAGGCAGCGGACACCGCATGTGTTTATTGATATTAAACCAGGAAGACCAAGACAAACTGAACCCCCTGAGGACCGGCCCTGCGACGCTCTTCCTTTCTTCCTGCCTTCCTTTCTTTCCTCTCCGGCTGTGTTGTTGTGCTGATGAGCGAGAGGAAGGTGCACGCTCGTTTCTCTAAGCCTTACTTCCTGTCGCAGGATGTGGAGCTGCTCACGGCCCCCAGCTGAGAATCTGCACTCTACCTCTCTCCCCCGACAGGTCTGAGTGTGTGCATGTGTGTGTTCGTGTTTGCGTGTGTGTGTGTGTAGACAAAGCTGATAAGGCCTCAGCACCGAGTCAGCAAGTTTACCTCCTCGCAGTGCGAAAGCTCAACATAGAACAAAAAAGCTTCATGAAGACAGGAAACGTAAAAGAACTCCTCTTACACACACACACACACACACACACACACACACACACACACACACACACACACCCCTGAAATTAGCCTATTAAAGATTTTATATCAACACCATAGGAAATACTTGCTTCTGATTGGTTCCTGGAAATCTGATATTTTAATAAACATCGATCAAAAGTAATAAATCAACATTGCTACCAAGTAAGCATGATGGAACGTAACCATGACAACAGTTATTACACAACATTAATCATCAGGTAAATACAGTATGTTCACATTGGCAGTAAAGCATGAATAATTTCAGCCGAGAGCCGTGCACATGATGAGGAATGAGCTGTAGAGTAACACCACACACACACTACACACACTACACACACTACACACACTACACACACTACACACACTACACATTAACTCCAACATCGTCTTTATTCACATTCGTGTCTGTACCGATGACCTTAGATGACCTTTAATTATCAAACAGGTTTACTTTTAGCCACACCCACAAAACTTAATAGAAGGGGAGTTTAATTAACACAGCTCAGACACTGCAGCACATCAGCAACCACAGACACACAGCATAAGGAATTTCATGAGGAACGGTGAGAAATGCTAAAAAACTCTATGGAACACTACTGCAAACGGATAAAGAACACAGAGAAACATTCTAAGGAACTTATGCCAAGCAATGCTGAGGAACACAACAGAAGGATGAGGAACACTGAGAATCATATCATAGAACCTACACTAAGGAACACTGAGGAAGTGTGAAGAACACTGAGATGCGAAGGATACAAGAAGGGTCAGCGACACCAATTCAACACTGTAGCTTCTTAATAATGCACCATAATGGCGTTCCTTAGCAACATCATTATGTGGTCTTAAGGAATTGCACTAAGGAACTTCAAGGAACGCTAAGCAACACTGAGAATCATTGTATGGTTAAGAAACTATGCTAAGGTACATTGTGGAAGAATAAGGAACACTGGATAACAACAAGGAACGCTAAGAAATATTAAGAACCCCAATTCAACGCTACTGTAGCTCCTTAATAATGCATCATAATGCTGTTCCTTAGCAACACGATTATATGGTTTTCAGGAACTGCACTAAGGAATGCTAAGGAGCATTAAGAATCATTGTATGGTTTTAAGGAGCACTGAGGACTGCGGAGAAACGCTAAGGAACACAGGAGAACCCTCATTCTCTCTGGATAGAAACAGAAACTAACGACGTTATTTTAATACTGAACTGAGCAGTGATGAAGGAATATCCCCTCTGCTTTAACCAGGATAAGTTCTCGTACGCGGTCTAGTGATGAGTGATTTATCCTGTGAGCCATGTGTAATTTAACCCCATCACCCTCACCCTCACACACACACACACACACACTAACAGCAGCTCCTTAATAATGCATCAAAGCACATGAGGGTGAAATTTGTGCTTATGTATGGAGAAACATAATCAAAACCCAGGAGATCAAACCATATGTCACTCAGGAGGGGATTCACTCAAAGTTATGAATTATGAATAAACTGAGACAGCACTAAGCTCTTTGGACAGGGGGAGAGAGTGAGAGAGAGATGGCCAAACGTCTTACATTGGCAATAAAGAAACATCTGATTTATTCTGGTCTACTAAACACGTTCAGATTAATAAACCTGATGGTCAAATAATCTTCAGCTTTAAAAGCACTGGAGTGAATAATTCAAGAGCTGGAGACAGAACTTACTTGTCTTCTTTGTTGCGATCGACAGCGTAGAACTGCTTCCTTAACCAGCTGAATGGGGGGGGGGGGGAGGGAAATGCATTATATAGCCATTATATCCATGTACTAAATATTAAGAAACATAATTACATTACTCAAGTTTACACGGGTGCTTCAAGGCGAATCTAGCTAACAAGTAAAGGAACCAGTTTAGCATCACACATTCTCCTCAAAAGTTATTCATCGGCATCATCTTTTATTAAACAATCAATAAATGTGAACAAAAAAAATATATAAATACATTAAATCTAGCTTCAAAACGCATGAATTGCCTCCTTATCAAGAGCAGTCTGCACTAATTCGACACTAAAGATGGAAACTGTTCGTAAAATCTCATGACTGGCTGAACTACTTCTTTTAAAGATGAATGAATGATTGGAGGTCAGAGGTCAGTAGGTAGTACAGACCGTTCTATCTGAAGAGGAGTGGGAGAGCGCAGAGTGTCAGCCACAAGCCAGTTCAGACCCTTCACCCACATGGACATCTCCTCGTCTGACGTGGCTAAAACAAACGCACAAACACACAGGTGTTACACACATTCACTGCTCATGGTCAGCAAGAAGACATGTTTTTAGACTTAGCAAGAACCAAATGTCCTCACATGAATAGGAATATCTGACGCGTGTGTGTGTGTGTGTGTGTGTGTGTGTGTGTGTGTCTACCTGCCAGACTGAGGGATTTAAGGCGGAACTCAGTGCCATACAGAATGACGAAGCAGTGTGCCTGGTCAGGTCTGGCGGCCGAATCCTCCACATAACGCTCGAAATCCCGAGACTTCTGTCCCGTCCGGATCTCCTTAATCTCCCGAATATCAACTGCACAAGATAGAAGAAAAAAACAGCACAGGTTAAATACTTAAAGATAACAAGTTGCCTTTTTAGATATATGTACTTAAATCACACAGCCTATCAAGTTTCAGAAATAAAACACCGAATACTCAAAACAGTCATGATACCCAGCGACCACATAAACTCGTCTGATTGGGAGATGTCCGAAATCCCAACCCCTGAGTTCTGAACTGCTTATGTTCTATAAAGACGTCCTTACAGGCAGAAACAATGGTGTGCGTTATTTCAAACTGCATTCGTATAGTGCGCCAGACAAAACATATTTTATTAGAACATGCGTGTTAATATAACCTCACCCCAGATGCGCTAATTGTGTACAATAGCACAGTCTGACGTGTGCCATTCCACTTAACCAATAATTACAGCGTTTAATTTATTACCAAATTCCATGCTTATTTAAGTGGTTAATAATTCAATTATTTAAGCTCAGTTACTCTATATCAGCTAACGTCATTCCATGGTCCCTTATAGAGCTGTCGATTTAATCTATCTTTTGTTTTTTATTTAGAATAAGTTCTTTCTTTCTTTCTTTCTTTCTTTTTTAAACGCCATGCCAGCTTCTATGGCTATATTCATGGCGAGAAGCATTTTTGTTATTTAAAAACTAGATAAGATGTTTAA
>JAOVVA010000019.1:1357678-1368769 GCA_028565275.1 Leiocassis micropogon
TTCACGTTAATTCGGATGTACAAAGAGAATATGCGTGGGATTCCGCGTACGCAGTGTTTCATACATCAGATTTTTTTTACTGCGTACGCACACTTACAGCTTTGTCCGTACGCAATGTTTTAGTATGAATTCAACGCAAGTCTTTGTACATGAGGCCCCTGGTGATCTTTCCTCAGTCATCTTATTATCCACATTAAACGTGCCGGGTAACCGCGCTGCAATTATGGGAAGCCATTAGGGTCAAATTTGGTTACACGTTTAATTTGCTTTAGAAAAAAAATGGGAAAGTAACAAGCCAGCCAGTAAAGCAAATGTTTTGAAGAAAGTGTGAGAGTAAAAAAAATAAATCTTTATCCAGTACTGCTGTAAACATTTCCTTTGCCAGCGAATGCTTGGTTTTTATCTCAGTCACTGATTTAAAGGAGCTTCCAGGAGGCAAGTGAAACTCCACAACGTAGAATTGAAGCAAAAAAACAAACAAAACGTATACACACTTCAGGCAAAGAAAAAGAGTATAATGCATATTATATTAATATAATATAAATATTTAAACATCAATAAATTTAGTATTAAATATTTATATTACATTTAAGTTTTTTCCCCCCCTGAAGTGTGTACAACTTTTTGGGCTGACTCGTATACTGTATATTGCTTTAAAAGCCACTGAAACACCAAGAAAAAAATTATTGCAATACAAAGTTTATTTAAATTCTGAAAACAGAAAATACACAAAAGCAGGACGTCGGGATGAATGCAAGGATGTGAAACAAAAGGAGAGAATAAGAAAAGTGGCATGATTTATTATTTGTAAAAGAACTGATATTGATATTTAAAAATAATAAACACATGATTGCTTAAGGCTAAATGTGGTAAAAATGTTGAAGTTAGCTTTAGCACACTTTCTAACAGCTATAAATAAGTGCAGAGCCTCACATTAAAAAGTTAACTTCGGACACTTTTGTTCCTAATTCTTTACAAAGAAGACCCCGAATCTTCCGCATGTACACTGTAGTTCATCATACACATCTGTCTTATCATTTGGCAAAAAAAAAAAAAAGGAGGGAAAAAAATTGCATCTCACATATATAGAGAAACCAGTTCTTCATGTTAGGCTGATCGTGTGTGTGTGTGTGTGTGTGTGTGTGTGCACATTATATATACTGTATATATATATGTAAATATATACGTACATCTCACCCAGCCATGTTTCAAGTCAGAGTGTTGTAACTGTACTGCCCAAGGAAAAAAAATAACAAAAATAAACATCATTGTGCACAATTAAAAGAAAAAAAGGAGAAAAATCAAACACAAAGTAAAATTCACTACGATGTCAGCGTTAACGCACAGAGCTCTTCCCCTTTTCACATATTCGCAAAAAAAAAAAAAAAAAAAAAATTGTACATCCCTGATAGAAACAGAAAAAAAAATTAAAATACATATATATTTTTTTTATTTCCCCTCGAAAACAACAACAAAAAAAAAAAAACTAAAAGTAGGGATGCACCAATCTGATATAATGGACCGATTTTTTTTATTATTTATTTATTTATTTTATTTCTAATCCGATCCTGAACATTAACTGTTCTCATGAAGGATGAGAATTTTCTTTTCCCCCCGTTGTAAAGGTTTGTTAAAAACACAATGAAGCGTTAAGAAAACACTGCTGCGTTTACGGGAAGAAAAAAATTAAAAAATGTGTAACAAAGAATTTTTTTTTTGTTTCAAGTGTTTAAAAAAAAAGAAAAAAAAAATCTGCTACTTGTCTGCGCTTTCTTACAACTACATTTACATTAAAATATTAAGGAGAAACAATTCATCTTATTGATTATATAGGAAATAAAAATGAGAAGGAAAGCGTTGTATAATTTATGTTCAATTACTGTAACTGTATATATATATATATATATAATATATATTTAATTATAATACAGTATGGAGTTTATTGCATTGAAAAGCTAAACTCCAAGATGATTAAAAAATATTTTCTTAACCTATTGTATCATTAATCAAAAAAACAACAGTAATTTCTATATTACATTATTCCTTGCATTAATGTAATATAGAAATGTTTAAAAGCATGTTTTTTTTCTTTTTTAAAGGGGATTAAAAAAAATTAACTCAAGATTTTAAAAACTAAATAGAGTTAAATTCCATTTCATCCACGTCGAGTTCTGGCTCAGAGATTCACAATAAAATAGAATTAATTAAAAGAAGAAAAAAAGTTTAATCGAACGAGACGAAACGATGCGGGGGGGGAGGTGTAACGCGCGCGCGTGCGTGTGTGTGTGTCTCAGGAGGGGGGGGGGGAAAGATTGGTGCATCCCTGCGCTGTGGATCCGTGTGATGGATTTCTACATCTTGCTGGAGTTTAAAACACACACACACACGTCTTTCACACATGGCTTTCTGTAGTTCAGTTCCCTCCTGATGATGATCCTCTTAAAACAGCTCTGATTTATTTCTTATATTAAAATATAGAATTCAGTGATAAACCTGGCGCCAAGACCCGACTAGGACACATTAAAAACCCCGAACGCAAGAGTAAAGCCTAGTGTGTGTGTGTGTGTGTGTGTGTGTGTCTGAGAGAGAGGGGCTCATCAGGGTTCCATTTCACCTTTAGGACTCCGATGTATAGGGAACAGTTTTGTTGTGTGTGTGTGTGTGTGTGTGTGTGTGTGAGATTTGATTTGAAATGGTCCAGTTTGGTTTCCTGACTGTTCTCCTCACACGGTGGATTAACACACTAACGCTCGTTTAAAACGATAAACCGTCGGCGCTCTGATGCTCCGCCCACTAGAACTCGTAGTCGTCGTCGGCCATGTCGATCGCCCAGGCGAACTTCTCCCGCTGCGTCTTGTTGTAGATCTTTTCGATGGGGATTTCCCACTTCTTACACCTGGAGAGAGGAGACAGAAAACAACGTTACTGTTTATCCTGTTCACACACACACAATGGACATACTGGAAGAAAGTTCAAAAGGAGGGGACAAATAAAACATCTTCCACAACAAACTCTCCAAAACAGAACGCCCCTCCCGAGCGTGTGTGTGTGTGTGTGTGTGTGTACACTAGGCTCAGGGAGTTCCTGTAGCCATTGTGTCATAGTGAGAACTTTTCTCCCAGAATAAACCTGAAGGCGGCTCCGGCCTGGTCTCTCTCTCACACACACACACACACGTCCCCAAATCATCACTCTTTCCGTCTCCTATGGCTCTCTATCCACCTGGTTCTGTCACTTTCTCTCTCTTTTGCTCTACTGACTTTAGACACGAACAATAAATAAATAAATCCAATCATCAATAAATTAATGAATACATAAAAAAAAACTACTTAAAGTTTTTTACTTTATTATAAAAACAAATATTCTTTTATTTACTTGAAAATCTTTAAAAATATGACTGCATGTCTGCAGTAGTGTACACTCATTAAACACTTTATACATTTTTTCCAAAAAGTTGTACAATATTGTACTTTTTTTGTAAATAATTTTATACCTGAAATTTGTAATTTGTATACAAAAATAATTGTTATAAACTATTACAATTTGCATTACTATTATTACTGCCATAATTATGAAAAAACAGTTATTCTTTTAGCATAATTTTTTACTATTATTATAATTATTATTATATGAACTATTAACTTTTTAAAATCATGGATAATTATCAGTCACTTAAAAATTACATGACAATTATATACAATAAACATTCTTTAAAAAAAATATTTGTCCTTTTTTTATATTTACTACGTTTTGTAATTTTTATAACTATTACTTTTTTATTATTGCTTAAATAATCATAAAAACATGACTATAATTGGACTATTATTTTAGCTTCATTTACTGTTATTATTATTACTATTATTATTACTACTACTACCACCATGAGCATTATGAAAATACATTTTAATATATAGTAAAAAAAAAATTTTTATACCCCTCCCCCCCACTCTTCCCTACAGCTGCTCGACACCGGGCTGCGTTCTACGTTTCCCACAATGCACGGCGAGGACTTTCCCTCTCCGGACCTCGCGTGTCTCGAGCTCTTCACGGCTCATTTGAATACAATGCCGAGTCGGTGGCGGTAAATAAGACGCGCGTGTTTGAGATACGCACATGTTCTGATTCTTATCCGCTTGCACACACGCACACACACACACGCAGAGTGAGAGACGTTGACCTTCAGGATCAGCAGGTTATAGCGTTAAACTGAGTGTTCAGTAAGAGTCTCTCTCACACACAGAGCTAATTACGGACAGGAAGTTGTAATGTTTACAGACGGTATAGGGTTAGGTAGGGCGGGGTCTGAGACGGTGGTGAGGTTACCAGGCGACGGAGATGCGCGGGTCCAGGTAGTTGAGCTTGGACGTTCCCAGAGCGATCTGTTTGTTCTCCTCGCGGTCCGTGGCCTGAACCTCCAGCTTCATCAGCTGCTCAGACAGCCTCTGGACCGCCTTCTTCTTCGTCTCCACTGCCCTGGGACAACCAGCAACACACAACCTTATTAACGCTAGAATCAACGTGATAACAATAATAATACTAATAGGAAGTAAAAACACACTGATGACATAACGTGATCAAAGTGATGCTAAGAGTCTCACGCACACCATTAGAGAAAACGCACACACGTGCGCACCCGCGCTTACTTTTTGCTTTTCTCGTCGTGCATGGCCTTGGCGTCTGCTTTGGCCGACTTCAGCTCTTTCTTGGCTGCAGAGATCTGCTCCTTCTTCGCATCGATCTGCAGGAACGAGAGAACACAGACACCGAGTCATTAGGAGAGCAGAAGTGAGAGGGTGAAGGAGCGACAGAGCGATAGGGTTTAGAGGGAACACACTCATACTTTGGCCTGCAGGTTCTGCATGGACTTCTCAAAGGTTTTGGGTGGCGCCCTCTGGTGGTTACACAGGATCGCCACGGCGCGGTTCGCTCGGTTATAGGAGAGGATCTTCGCCGGTACGTTATCGTCAGCTAGAGAGAGAGAGAGAGAGAGAGAGAGAGAGAGATTTTAATAAGGTGAATGAGAACAAACATCACAACATGGACAGGAGAGAGTGAGAGAGAGGGGAATAGAGAGACAACGAGAGCACAGAGAAAGGGTGAGAGAGAAACAGACAGTCAGACAGAGAGAGTGCAAGACAGTGAGAAAGTCAAACAGACAAAAGAGGGCAAAAAGACAGCAAGACAGGACCATGTGAGAGTCACAAAGAGACCATGAGAGAGACTGGGAGAGTGAGAGACGGGAAGAGAGAAACAAACTGAAAATAGAGAGCAACAGATAAAGAAATGGTGACCGAGACAGAAGGGAAGAGTCAGAGTGAGAGAGTGAGATTGAGACGGACAGGAAGAGTGAGAAAGTGGGAGTGAGAGACAATAAGAGAGTGAGACTGACAGTAACAGTGAGACAGACAGTAAGAGTGGGAATGAGACAATAAGAGAGTGAGACTGAGAGTAAGAGCAGGAGTGAGACAGTGAGACTGACGGCAGGTGAGCTGGTTGAGTTGCTGCTGCAGGGTGATGGACGCGTTGTAGGTACGGAACACTTTGGCCGTCAATCCGTCCATCAGCTCCTGGAGATGTTTGTTTAAAATGGACGTCTGCAAGAAGTCACAGAGAGACGACGGATTAAAAAAAAAAAAATAAAAAAAAAAATCTCGGTCATATGAAACCCCACCCTCCGAGTTCTGATTGGTTGGAGATCTAGAGCTCAACCGCGGGACTCAAACCCGTGTGTTTTAGCACCGTTTTGCCAACTGCACGTCATGAGCCGTTTATTAATTGTTCTTGTAAATAGTTTTTAGTGATTTATAAATGGGGATTCTCTCACTCCTGTAGTTTATTTACGGTCTACTGACTCAACACTGACCTGATCTGTACGAGTCTCCCTTTATTTAAAAAATAAAAAAAAATAATATATAGATAGTTTTTTGTTTTTTTTTTTAAACAAGATTTCGCAATAAAAGTATATACATTTTTGAATTTCATTCTACTTTTTTATTTATAGATTCTGTTATGATCCTTTAGGCGCTCCATACGCTGCAGGAAGAGAAGAGCGGGAGTATTTACATTGAGTCTGTCGAAGACGTCGTCCTCCGGCTGCTTGTTCTCGAGGAACAGCTGCAGGTTCTTAAAGACCTACAGGAGAGAAAATAACATCACCACCATCATCATCACCAATATCATGACCATCACCATCATGACCATGACATGACCATTGGTGTTGGTGGTCATGACGGTGATGTTCATGACCATCACCACCATAATCAACAACACCACCACCACCACCATTATCATAACCTTCATCAACCATCACCACCACAACCATCATCATCACACGGACATGTGAGATCTCGAAGCAGCCAAGCTGGAGCTGCAACGTGGATCTGATGAGAGCAAGAGAGTGTTTTCGTGTGTGTGTGTACACATTCCACAGCCAGGTGGTTTATCCTTCCGGTGCTTAACTCTAACACCAGGTGTTTAATAGGAAAGTGCAGAGTGTGTATGAGTGTGTGCGTTTGTGCGAGTGTGTGTTCCCGCATGCAGGAGTGGCCGTGCTCACCGATGCGTCATCACTTTTGTGTTCGACACCGGAGTCTTGTTTGTCAAGTTATAAAAATGCTGCTACCCTCTCAGAGTGTGTGTGTGTGTGTGCGCGCGCGCGTGTGTGTGTGATGAAAAGCAGGAAACAGATCTTCCTTAAGACAAAGCAGAGGGAAACCTTACTGGCCAAGATCACCTGTCTGTGCAAACATCCTACACACACAGACACACACACACTCTGATAGAGGAGTTAATTATTTAGAATAAAGCAATTTATTTAGAAAAAAAATAAAAATAAAAAGCCAAATACAAATAAAACAAGGAAAGAAGTGAACGCAAAAAAAGAGAAGCAAATCAAAATAGAATAATAGAAGCACAAAAAAAAAAAAAAAAAAAGAATACAACGATTCAAGGAAAGAAGGAACAAAAGAAAAAAAAGAAAAAAGCAGAAGCAATGAAAAGCGGCGGGAAAAAGTTAAGCAAAATAAAAGTCATTAACATAAATGAAGAATAACTGCAAGAGAGGAAGAAAAAGAACGTAAGGGAAAAAATTATCAAAAAAGAAGTAAAAGCAAGAAGAGGAACTAAATGCAAGGACACGTGAAATAAAAGAAATAAAAAAATCTAATATACAGAAGAAAGAAATGAGATTGGGGACGGGGACGGCTGTGTCGGATACACTGTAAGTGATGATGTAATGGTGTGACTGGCCACGCCCACTTCTCCACCTTTAACCAAGATGTCGAGCTGCTGTGATGATGGATGAACAGACAAAGAGAGTCAGACAAGTGTGTGTGTGTCTCACCCTCTTCTCCACAGGGATCTTGTTGTAGTAGCGGATGGAGTCTTTCCCCAGGAAGTCGAGCTCCACCACGTACTCCTGTCCGTCCATCTCGGGGTGCAGGTTGATGTGCTCCACCCTGAGAGAGCAGCAGCCCACCGTGTCCGCACTCTCACCCTCCTCCTTCTCGTTACCCGCCCTCAGGGCCAGCTGGGGGGGACAGGAGGACATTAGACAAGCGGTGAACAAGAGAATTTTAGAGAGTTCTTATGAGGGGAAAAAAAAAAAAAAAAGAATCGGATTTTCTTATAGGAAATAACGTAAAAATGCAGATAATCCGTTCCAGCTGTCCAAAACTATTAACACCCTTGTTAACATTCTTGGGACAAAATGCAAAAAAAATAAAATAATTTAAAAAAAAAAAGTTAACCTGTATCGATTGGCTTTCCCTGACACAAATGAGTTTTGAACGCCTCCTGGAAGTGAAAATGCTGTACAGTACCTCGACATACAAAGCATGGTACGCGTGCGTGCGTGCGTGTGTGTGTGTGTGTGTGTGTACCTTGTCGATGAAGTACAGAGCGACGGCTCTCTGTCGGATTCGCATCTCTTTGCTCTTCCAGTCTTCACGGTACTGCGATCGGATCTTCTCCACACACTTCTTCAGTCTGCGAGCCGTCTCGTACTTCTGCCAGTCCTTCTCTCCCTGTCACACACACACACAGTAAGTCTCTTAACATCAAGTCTACCACAAACAGTTCTCCTGGACTGAGTGAACAAGGTCTAGAAGGGCCACACACACACACACACACACACACACACACACACCTTGATCCGTGAACTGGGGTTGAGCATGATGTATTTAATCGAGCCCTGGATGTTCTCCGTCCATGATGCCAACCATGTGACCTTGTTATCGTGACGGACCTCCTTCCACCTAGAGCCTGGAGGGGGTTTGGGCTGCTTCGAGTCCCTGCAGAGAGAAAGAGAGAAAGAGAGAGAGAGAGAGAGAGAGAGAGAGATAATACATCAGTGTGAGTTTCTTTCCTTAAAGTATGACAAATAGCTTTTAAACTCCTGTTCTGAATGAAAAGTGGGTGGAGCTTGACAATTAACCACACCCACAACCAGATCATTTAGTTACTTTTTAAAAAAACAGCCCGAGTGCCACAGTTCGGTCTCTTCCTGGGCCGATCAGACCCAAGCGTGTGTGTTATTAACTAAAATAGAAGCAACGATGATGTGACGTACTGCACATTAAAGTCACTCAGTTCATTTCTAAGTTCATTAAAAAAACAAGAATTAAGGCTGTGTCTTTAAATAAAAAAAAAAATCTTATTCTTAGACAAGACGAGAGAGTAAATTCCTCTCCAATGATACAAATGAATAAAACCTCTTCAGACAGGCAGAAACCTTAAGAAACACTGACCCCTTGTGGTAGCAGTGCGCAAGTACGAGTAAAAAAAAATATATATACACAGTGTAAAGCGTCGATTCTAGCAGGACGATCCTCCTCTGACTCAGCGCTGTTAGAAACTCCTGAATGAATCACACACACACGGCTGAGAAACACACTCCCTGGACTCGTGGCGATTCGGGCTTGATAGTAAACTTAGGCTTTTCGTCTTATTCTACATGTTGTTGTTTTTTTTAAATAGTTCAGTTCTGCACGCGTCGTGTTGGTTATTATTACTTGCTGCAGTTGATGATGATGTCCTCGGGGCGAATGCGCCGTTTCAGCATGCCCATCTTCGGGTGGTCTCCTCGACCCCGGAACAGCCCAGGAGGTTCGATCCGGAAGTTTCCGATGCGCTCTTTGTGGTTGTCCATCAGACAGTATCCGTACTCCTCTACCAGCCGCTCGTTCTCCTCTTTAATTTTCTGCAGAAAAAGTATCCAAAATGTGCACAAGTGTCAGTTAGGTACAATACATTTTACCCTCACACACACACACACACACCCTTCACAGTTCCCAGAACACGGCTCCCAGACGCGCACGCGACCTCGCGCACGCGTTTATATTCCCCGAGTGGTGGGTAACGTCTCACCTGTTTCTCCTCCTTGGTCATCTGTTTCCGAGCCTCCGACTGCGCCTTGAAGTACTCGCTCATCTCGGTGAAGTTGCACTTGTTCAGATCAGAGATTTTCGACTTCTCCTCTGAGGTCATTTCCTGTGCAGAAGAAAAAAAAAAAAAACAAGTCATGCATTAGTCTGAAGAAATAGAGGGGGGAAAAAAAAGCACGATGAGGAGGAACATCCTGCTCAGGCTCTGACGTTATCTCGGTTTACCTTCCTCCAGTCTTTGAAGAAGTTTTTCCTGAAGATATCCTTGGTTGTGTATTCGTGGTCGATCATTTTGGCGAAGAACGTCGCCACTTCCTCCGCCGACTCGCTCAGCTTCATGGTCTTTCCTGCACAAACACGAAGAGGAGGAGGAGGATGAAGACTTGATGATGGAAACTGATTAAATGTGGGAGAAAACTGTTTAGAAAACTGGGAGTGACGTTTAACTCTGGGTTCTGATTGGTCAAAAGGTGAAAATAAAAGACTTTAGAGGAATAAAAGAATATCGACTTTAACCCGATGTAACCAACTCCGTTACATCTCATCGCTCCTGGTGATTTTACTTTTACATTATAACACTGGGGGTTTTTATTATTATTATTGTAGTTTTTAAACACACCATAGAGGACTCACCGTCGTAATAAAAGCGAACATTTTCGGGGAGTCGCTCGTACGGAGGAGCGAACACGGGACCTTTGTGCTCGAGGAATCTCCACTTGGACCCGTCTGTGTATCGCTCTTCCTCCCACCTGAGCCGGAGAGAGAGAGAGGTTTAAAAGGGTCGGTCTAAAAAATTTTTTGTCCAGCTTTAAGATTTGAAAAGTCTGATATTGAAGCAACATCCCACAACTCCTCACCATTTCCACTTCTCTTCCGGCTCCTTCTTGACCTTCTTCTTCCCTCCAGCTGTTTCGTCTTTCTTGTCTTTCAATTTCTTTTTCGGCTTTATGGCCTTTTATTTTTTGATGAAGTAAAGAAAATATATATAAATATATGGATATAATTCATATTAACTATAATGAAAAAAATTTAAAATCTGGACGTGTTAAATCATCACCAATTCCTCTCCGAAGTCATCGTAGTCTTCCTCCTGCTTGCGCTTTTTCACTTTATTCTCCTTTTCCACTTTGATCTTTTTGGGTTTGTACTCGGCTCTGTTTCCAAAAATCGAATAAAAATCAACAAAACAATAAATAAAGCGTGACTAATGATAACTATGGAATGATTGTTCACTCTAAACACATTTCCTGACACTTTATTACACTAATGCGTTAAATGTCATCTCTTCATTGTGCTGATTTTATTAGTATTTAAATTTATCTCGATTTTACAGTCGGCTTCAGTCAGCGGTGAGAACTCTAATAGCCAGCGTGTCATAGCCTTTACGTTAAAGTTTCACTGATAAAAACACCACACGAGCCGAACACCTCTTTAACAAATCGCATTTAACGTATAATAATTTTAAAGGCTCAGTTAGCAAATTCTGATAATAGAAAATTTTGGAAATCTTTTTTTTTTTTTATCACACAGCTAAACAGATGTGATGATAAATCCAGCTGTGTTTAACGCTAGTTGTTTGTTTTTTTTAATCCTGGGAAATATAACGATACGATATCGTTACACATCAGCGTCACGGACGTAAGGATTTAATAAACATTAATGTGACGCTACTCAAGAGTCACGAAACACGCAAGCACTTTGGTTACGC
>JAOVVA010000019.1:1374475-1384775 GCA_028565275.1 Leiocassis micropogon
GGGGGGGGGGGGGGGGGGGGGGGGTGAAAAATCTGAATGGAAGGCATTTGTTTATAGAAAGAAACATGTCCGACATCTTAAGGAGCAGGATTTTTTCTTTCTTTTTTCCATCACCACTGCATGAATTTTTCCTAATCACTTCCTCACAGACTCCATAATGAAATTTCACATGTTCAGTCCTGACTCGCGAGATTCAGACAACGATTATGACTAAACATGCAGGCCTTGAGTGTGTGTGTGTGTGCGTCTGTGTGCACACTCTCCAACATCTGCACTAGCCTGACAATCCGATCCCTCAGCGCCACATTTACAAACTCATCTCATGTAATCACTCGTTTTGTCTCTGAGAAGTAAAAGTAAGTGCACCCCACACCACGACAAACTCATAACATCGGAATGGATTCTGATTGGCTGATTTATATCCAATCGGTGTGTAGCGCTCATACTAGGTTTACAGTAAGAGCGTGAAGACTTGAAGACTGTGTATTTGTTGAAACGACAAAGTTTAGTGTTAAGTTTGAGACTCCAGATTCAGAGTTTTGTAAGAGTTAGATGTAAAGCTGTAACTTTCGGTTTTCCCAGCAAGACGTGCTTGATTAGAGGCTAACGAGGTAATAATTGCTTATGGCTAACGTAGGATCTGAAACCATAATGAAAAAAGTATGATGTCATAGTGCTGACACATCGCAGTGACATAACAGGAATAAAAGTTACATTTTATGACGTGAATTATTTCTTCAGACTGATACATATCTGTCAATTTCATGTATTTTATTGCTTCATTTGACAAATTTAGTCCACATTTTGCACTTATTTCTTTCAGCACGTAGGAACTGCTTGGTGTGATAGAATTAAACACACTGTTGTGTTTAATTGCACAACTTCACATTAAAGCAACGCGATGTGACATGAGGAAGTGTGTTACTGCAGTGGTGATGTAGGCGAGTGTCATAGCAAACGTTTCAGTTTCACAAAGCTAAAACCATGATGATGATTATGATGTCATAGGCTCTGACATGCTTATGACAATGATAATATTTACATCCTAATATCCCTCTACTGTTTGAAAGAGGGAGGAACCGAACGCCTGGAGATCTAACTGCTGTACTTTAGTTTCCTTGTATGAGAGCTTTATCTATGTCTTATCACACTGAACCATGAGAGTGTGAGACACTCAGTGCTGCTTTACTGAAACACACACACACACACACACACACACACACACACACACACACACACACACACACGACTGAGCAAAGAGAAAGACTCAATCCCAAATGCAAACAAAGCTAGCTTATATCCTAAAATATAAAAAACAGCTTATAGTGACTGTGCTGATGTCTATATATTAATATATTTATATAACTGGACGTGCAAGAACAACGTGAAGGTAACTACTGAAGAAAAAGCTACCATGACACAGAATTTTATTTATTTAAATAAAATACTAAATGATGACATGATACGTGTTTGTTCTTAACTTTTGAGAGCATAATATATAGATTACTTTCTAAGTTTTCAACAAAGAAATTCCAATTACTTTTCACTTGAAAATTTAGTAATATTTGGCTAGATTAAAAAAATTTTTTTTATATATACTTTGTTGTAATATTATATATAAAAAGAGTAGATAAACATAACTATGTTCAAAATAACTTATAGTAACGGTGCGAGTGAATCGGAGCAGGACATGAACGTAACTAGAGATGAAAATATAAAGTGATGCAGAATATTTAAGGGGTACTTCAAAAGATATATATTTTTGTAAAATAATAATAAGTGATCATCACACGCAATGAGGTTTTTTTTAATTACTTATTTAAAACATAATATCTAAGTGCTTTAAAAAGAAATTCTTAAAACTAAAGAAATAAACAAGAATTTTTTAAGTAAAGCCCTAAAACAACAACAACAAAAAAACTTGCTTCAAATTTTAGGTATATTTACCTAATAAAAACTTTAATGATGATTGTATATTTACTTAGTTGTAATCTTATTTTTAAAAAGCATAGATAAACATAACTATATACAAGATACTTTCACTTGCTAAGATACAAAAAAAATACTCTGTAAAAAATTTCTGAGTAAGTTTGTTTATCAGTATGCTACACGGGAAATTAAAAAAGGAAACTCAATAAAATGTTGCTATGAACGATCTGCATTAACGTTGTAAAAGTGGCTCCACTCCATCAGACGATTCAGGAGTTGATTATTTGTCTCTAACAGCACGACATGATCTGGTTTATCACACACTTAAGTCATGTCTCGGGGTATAATTTAAATTGCGTTGTTTATTAATCAAACGCCGATATTCCTAACGGGTTTGTCGTGCTTGCGACGTCTAGCTATGTCTTTCCTCGTATTATAATTTCTCAGTTGCCTAGCCTAGACACATGACCAGGGACGTTTGCTCTTCAGACTTTAACTAAATTTAAACCCAAATTTATTCACAGACAGGTCAAGTTTCTGTGCAAATTCATCCGTCAAAATATACTTCTGTCAAAGTAAAAGCAGTGTCACGTACGAGACGCCGCGGTTACGGTTAAACCGGAGTCTCCGGACTGCACAGGGGAAAGGTGCCAAAACTTATTTATTTACATTATTTTTTATTTGAGGGTGGGGGGGGGGAATCAAAGTTTAAAGACAAAATTTACTAGATGATGTTCGAGTCCGAGCTTTGATCTAACCCTTGACTGAAGATTAAAGTATTGGCGCCCTTGGCTGTGTTGCAGTACGAGACATGGCGATTAGGTTTAAAAGGCGATTCCTGCACTCAAGCACAGCCGAGGGTGCCGATACTTTAATCTCCTGCAAAAGAAAGATCAAAGTTTAAAGACAAACTTTACCCGATAGTGTTAGTCATGCATTCTTTTTTTTTTTTTATGTAGATGTTAGGAATGCTGCCGAGGTTCAAGGTGGCAGATTTGACCGGAATCGCAGATAAATTATGGAAGCTCAAATACATATATTATTAAGTAAATTAAATAGGATGAAGTAAATTTGCCGAGAAAATTTTCCAACTGAACACGCTACAGCTTTTAAAATGAAACTAGCGAAAAACCAAGCAGTGTGCGAATTACACGTCACAGCCACACCTAGCTTCGTTTTAGCTTCGACAGCAGATTAGCAAACCGAGCTGTCTGTACTAGCGACTCTGTATATCCGCTCACTGGAACACACGATCTCTACTTCTTCATTCCAACCTTTAGTATTTTCCGTTTTAACCTCTATACACTTTTAACATTATATTATAAACTTGAGTCTAAACTGAAAATAAACTGAAGAAGAAACGTCAAATCAGACGGGCTACGGGATCAGACGGTTGCTCCGGAGCTTCGCGCCCTATAAAACTAGAATTGATATTATTTTAACTTAAACATCGCTTATTCCAATATCACAGGTTTTGCGTCATGAACATAAGTTGCACGTCTTCATCTACATCAGTTCATCAACTTTAATTCACGATCCGTGTTAAGTGTCGAAACAACGAAAAACTCGAGGTTGTCGATTTTCCATGTTCGCAGTGGAACGCTTAAGACGTTCAAGATAATATTTTTGAAAATAAAGAAAGAGATTGTCCGTGCCCAAGTAGAGATACCAGACTACAGGAATCCAGTGGGCATCTACTCAAGGTCAAACGTCCTTCTGTCAGTTACATACATTGTGTTCAAAAAAAAACCCAAAAACAAACAAACAAACAGCTTTTAAACCGTAGCATCATTATGGTACGCGCTATAAAGTGAACGCGTGAAGCAAACTTTTATTGGGAGCTCGGCCTAGGGAACTATTAGTGTCTGAAGAAAAGTTAAAAAAACAACAAAAAAAAAATGACCTAAAATGTATCTTTTTACAGAAAAAGTAAACTTTTTCTTTGGATGAAACTCTAAAACTACCACCTTAATTAAAGAATCCTCACAGAAAATCTAAATCTTAAGATTCCCTCACATTTGCTGAAGTATCATTATGGTTTTTTTTTTTAACTATTCATCCGTTAATGATGTAAAACTAGAAGTAAGAACTAGTTTAAAGCCCAAAACTATCAAAAATATTTAGTGAAACTTGACACAAATCCAGTTGTTGTTGTTTTTTTTAATATTTAAAAATGCTTTCAAAGCTCTGAAGCAGTCAAAAGTGTACAGATGTCCATATTAAGCTTATATTTCCTGTTATTATCCTTTCTTGTTCACGTGTATTAGTTTGCAGAGAGTAAAATAAATCAAGGCTTTTAAACAGAGTTGCTGAAAAAGGAATTTAACAGAGACATTTAAACAGAAAGCCATTTCCCCCTGCAGCGCCTCCATAACACACACAGAGAGAGAGAGAGAGAGGGGGGCTGCGTCCCAAATCGCGCACTACTGTACTAAATAGGACGCTAGCTACAGTGCTGGATTTGAGCTAAAACCTTGGAATGTTTAACAGAAAATGTAAAAATGAGATTGGAATATTTCAGGTGTAACGCAATAGTGAACCACCGCGGCGGTTTGGAGTACAGGGAGCGGACTGGAAGCTTACCTGGACAGCTAGTGGGCTAGAAATGGTGCACACTAGCTAGCAGAGACGGCGGCGGATTGAGACACGGCGCGTGGAAAGGAAAAGAAAATGGCGCAGAGACTAAGTCCTCAACCCCCCATTTGCCACTTTTAGCACTAAATTAAGGCCGGTTAGAGTCGTAAATGGACGATTAAACAATCAGGATTGTGAAAATAATCTACAGATCTGTCAAAATAGCGATCCTAATTGAGAAATGCTCGTTGTTAAGGTGTGTTTTTGAGCCCTGGTTTTGAACAATAGGCGGCTGTGAGTGAGGGTGAGGGGACTTAGTCTCTGGGACGCCATTTCGCTGCTCGAAAAACCTAACAGTCTCACCGCCTTGTTCAGAGAAATACGGCCCGAAATAAACACCAAAACGCATTTTAATTCGATAATTCGTCTTATTTCGCACTTACCGTTTAGTCGAGAGCCAGTCTCCACCTGCAAACAGAGTTAATAACTTGATTATCTTGTTTTTTCCCCCACATGTACATTATCACACAGACAAGAAATCAAAAATGTCACCTACAATATGGATTCGATTTACAACAAACATCTATGAAATTAACCAACACCGAGATCTACTTCATTCCTGATCAGATATTATTATTATTATTTTTCCCGCAGAACCCAAACCGAACATTTCCAAAGCTGATCTGCCAAACAAAAAGGGAAATAATCATCGAATATACAGCATTCTCGGGCTTTATCGAGTTTTAATGTGGATATAAATCACCTGGTGGTGTCCGTGATCTCCGGTCATTGTGCCGTGAGTCCTTCTAAAAGCTCAAGGAAAGAAATAAAAGCGAGACAAGAGAGAGGGAGAGAGAAAAAAGAAGATGCCGGTATCGAGAAAAAGCTCGGCAGAATTGAGACTTGAGCAATCGAGTCTCAGACACGAAGTCCTGCTTTGGCGATACTGCGCATGCGCGGAACAATTCCCTTCACCGAGTCGAATCTTTCAAAAAAAAAAAAAAAAAGAGTCGGTTGAAGAGAATCGACTCAGATTCTGATTCAGTGTACTGTAACGGTAGTACTGTACTGTGTAGTGCAGATCTGCTTAGGGATTTCACTTCTAACATCAAATTTTTGTGCATTCATTCTTTACATAGAAATATGTTTTGATTAAAAGGAAGAATCTCAATTATGCAATAATAAAAAAATAAGAATTAAAAAATTAATTATGACCTCAGCTACTTAGATTATTACCATCCAACAATCCTCCATGGAGGCCAATGGTGATTGCTATTGTATTTATTCCCATTTTAACAACCATGATAGGACCTCCGGTCAACATTCACATGCATTCACACACTGCAGGCAATTTGGGAACGCCAGTTAGCCTAATCTGTATGTCTTTGTACTGTGGGAGGAGACCCACCAAGCACGTGAAGAACATGCAAACTCTATGCACTACATTTAACTTTTACATTTTTTTGTACATAAAAATATATTTTGATTTAAAAAAAATAATTTAAGTTATGCAACAATAAAAATAAGAATCAAATAAATAATTATGACTAATCTTAGCTACTAAGATTATTCCTATCCATCCATCTGGAACCTCCACTACAGGCAATTTGGGAACGCCAATTAGCCTAATTTGCATGTCTTTGGACTTGTGGGAGGAAACCCACCAAGCACAGGGAGAACATGCAAACTCTATGCATTACATGTTAGTAGATAATACTGTAGTGCAGATCTGCTTAATGATTCTACTTCTAAAAGCTATTTTTGCGCCTTTATTATTTACATATAAATATGTTTTGATTAAAACATTTATTTCAGCTATGCAATGATAAAAATAAGAATTAAATAATTATGGCTGCAATAAAAATTGAATAAGACTATTAATTATTGTAAAATAATGCTAAATATTTATTGTGTTTAATATGATCTTATAAAATTTGCGGATGGTACATACACAACCAGGATGTGGTTTATTTATTTTCAATAAAAAAACAAAGAAAAAAAAATAATATAAATATAAATAAATATAGTTGCAAGCAACGATGACGGGAAAAAGGTGTGCGTGTGTGTGTGTGTGTGTGTGTGAGAGTGAGGGAGAGAGGTGTGTGATGTGTGGATGTGTTTGTGCATGTTTGTGTGTGGGTCTGTTTGTTAACATTAGTGATGTGTGTTAGTATGTGTGTAATATGTGTGTGAGACATGTGACTTGTTAGTGTGTGCGGGCATGTGAGCCAGAGATGTGTGTGTGAGTGTTAAAATTTGTGATGTGTGATATACATGAGTATGAGTCTGTTTGTGTGTACAGTACGTGCGTGTGTGCGTCTGTGTGAGTGTGAGAGTGTTAACATTTGTTACACTGTAATGTGTGTGATGTATGAGTGTGTTAATACTCAATATAATGTCACTCAATATAACGCCACATAGAAAGTTATTAATAATTTTTCGGTGTAAATTTAAGACATTATCCCGGCTGACCCGTTTGAGACATCAAAAATCCCTCCGCAATTTTGCGTCCTCAATGTCTTTGGATCACATCGGCCAGGTTTGGTGACGATCGCATATATTCCCTAGGAGAAGTATTTAAAAATCCATCGGGTGTGTTTTTGCGAACGCCCCAAAATAACCGGCCTCCTGTTGAGTTGAGCCCAGGACAAGCAGAGCTCTAAATGTGTACCGAGTTTCGTGTGCCTACGTGAAAGTGTGTACGAGTTATCCAGCAAATCCGAGCCACGTGACTCTCAGGCATCCTAGTGGCAGCAGATTCCAACCTGTCTGCCAATTTTCGTGAGTTTCTGAGCATGTTAAGACCCGAAAAAAGCCCAAAAGGGTGGAAAAAAAAACCTTAGGAAAACAAGAGGGTCCTGCTTGGGCCCTAGTAAGTGAAATATTAACCTACTTTGTGGAGGAAACCAGTGGTTGGGGGTTAGCACTGTCGCCTCGCACCTCTACGGTCAGGGTTTGAGTTCCACCTTTGGGTTTGTGTGCGTGAAGTTTACATGTTCTTCCTGTGTTTGGTGGTGGGTTTCCTCAGGGATCGTCCGCTTTACTTAGACAGTCCAAGGCTAACTGGCTTTCTCAAATTGCCCGTAGTGTGAGAATGAGTAAATGTGTGTGTGTGTGTGTATGTGTGTTCTGCAATGGATTAATTATCCTGGGATAGGCTGCAGCCCAGGGTTAGGGGTAGGGTGAGACGATGAGTGAATGAAGATCCCCTGCTTAGGGATATTACTTCTAAAATCTAATTTTGCGTCTTCATTCTTTACATAGTACAATGTGTTGATTTTGAAATGTAATTTTAAGCTATGCAATAATAAAAAACAAGAAATAAATCATTATGACTGAAATGAACAGCCAAAAATATTATTAATCATTGTAAAATAATGCAAAATCTCAAGCTGATCTCATAAAATTTGCAGATGGAAAATACACAGCCAGGATGTGGTTCATTTCTTTTCAACTTAATAATAATAATAATAATAATAATAATAATAATAAATCAAAAGTGAAATAGTAACCCACTTTGTGTCTTTTTATTTTATAAGCAATTAATTTGTGTTAAATTGAATATAATGTAGCCCCATTTTTATTTAAAATTCACATTGAAACCTTTGGTCTTCATGAATCGATTCTGGAGTCGTTCAAAAAGAATCGATTCTTTCTCGGATTGCATATCAGCGTTACCAGTTTGAAAAAAAGAGAAAGAAAGAAAGAAAGAAAGAAAGGGGGAAAAAAAGAAAAAGAAAGAGCTCGCACATGGCCAAGTCCAAACCAGGAGGATTGTTAAATAGACCACAGAGCCATAAAGCAAAAATAATAATAAAATAAATCACACTAACTCCCGGATCAGTGACAAGGATTAAAGTTTATACTTTATGTTTTATTAATTAATTATCTTTTTAATGATGTATTTGTGATTTGTCTTTTACTTTCACAAATTTCCATGTTTCTTATTTTGAACTCAAGGCTAGATAATTATATCATGATTAGCAGAATCAAAATGCAAAGTTTTAATGAAGCTACAGAAATTAATTAGTTCATCTATAATATTAAAAAAATAATATAATGATCTTACACTGTTGGAATTTTTAAACTGGTTTGAAAGGTGTGAATCCTTTATGATTTGAGACGTACAATTATTTATAAACGTTTCATAAATGTGTTGGTGGTTTCATCAATATCTTAAAAAAAGAAACCACATTGATAAAGGATGATGAAGCAAAGTTACTGTTACCTTCCTGAAGGTTCATTATTTACCTCTAACACCTCCAGATTTTAGTAATTTACCAATTTATTGAAAGAACACCACATCTATGTAACATTAATCCATGTACAGTTACGTGTTGTATAACGGGTGAGACAAGTCAGTTCCTGAAGTTTCTCACTTACTGTATGTCATAGTAGCTGTAATCAGTTGTTTTCTCGCCAGTGTCTATTTTTTTCCTACAGATAATGTAATAAAATAACACATTAATATAAATATGCTACTGTTAGAGCTGCTGTTACAGAAAATGAACACCTGACCAATCAGAATCCAGAATTCAACAGCGCGGTAGTATAATGATCTCCGCATGAACATTATTACCCCATCAGATAATAAATAATCTGGTATATTTTGATATAGTTTACATTTTGGTAATGGATTTGGTACAGAACAGAGAAACAAGACCGCGCTTTACTAGTGCTGTCACGTAGGTGTTAAAAGGGTTTAACAAAAATCCCCTTCGGTCTACACGCGTGTAAGAAGGTGGTGGAGGTAATGAGGTCATTCTGTGAAAACTATTATGAAGAAAATTTTTATAATAGAAAGTAGAATTGAAACAAGGTGTCTGAATAAAACCTTCCAAAAATCTATTGCAGTGCTCAACTTTAACATGACCATAATAGTCTTGTCTATAAGGTGTAATGTATCTACGTAATGGTGAAGAAAATACAATTACTGTTTGTTTATTCCAAACCCACTCTCTTTTCACAAAACATGGTTCTTATCTAAAATAATAATTTAGAAGCCTTTTTTCCTTTTAAGATTGAGGAAAGAATTGAAGCTAAACAAACAAATACATTGGGACTTGATGAATCATGATCATAAGAATGAGGGTGTGAAAGTGATTGACATTTACAGAAGACTTCAAGCACAGTACGGTGATGAGACTCTTCATAGCCGCAGTAAAACATTTAAACGGTGCAAACGTTTTAAAGGCAACCGTATGTCCGTGAATGACGATCCCGGCCGAGGTGGCTCAGTCGCTCTTGTGAACATTCAGAGAGTGGAAAATCGACATCGCTGACTTGAGAAAGAGACGCATCTGTACACATGATCAATCACCAACACCACTTGCACATTACAGGAACTCGGTTGGGAGGTATTGCCACATCCACTGTACAGTCCTGACCTCGCGCCAAGACATCTCCACATGTTTGGACCATTAAAGGAGTTCCTGGGAGGCCGGCGTTTCAGACGTGAAGCATGGAGTCGAATAGAAAACTTTCTACCTTGATTGTGTCCAAGCACTAGTGAAACACTGGGATGAGTGCGTTTGTGTATCAGGGGATTATATAGAGGAATAAAGGGAGTTTTTACTTCCATAAATGTGTTCGGTTATTCTGCACAATTAAAAATCCCAGATTAACTCGAACGCCCTTTTAAAAATGTCTGTCGGACAGGATTATGAATAGAACCCATGTATGAAGCTCTGAACGCCTTATTTATCCAAACATGTGGTCAGGAATCTTAGGATATTTAGAATAAAGGTTCTCCAACACATTTTTGTGGTTCCTTTCAGGAAACCCAGTGTTTTAGAAA
>JAOVVA010000019.1:1384875-1417081 GCA_028565275.1 Leiocassis micropogon
GGATAGAGGTTTTACACAGCGATCCGACTCTCCCATCATCAGATCTCGAAGAGAAATTAACACAACTCTGGATGGAATAAATGACGTGACATTGAAAAAGCTTAACAAAACGGTGCCATGGCCGTAATCAAAGCAAAAGGTCGTCCAGTGAAATATTAGTGTGTGAGATTAGGGCAGTGTGTTATGACTTATTTATTTGATCATTTTTGTGCTTGTGTGAACAGAACCTCAGCAAGAGAACAAACAGGACACAATATCAAATATGAAAAAAAAAAAAATCTATATTTATTTTCATTACGATATTTAAAAAAATGGTATAAAAATGTTAAATATTCTGTACAGCGAGGACACTGGTGATATTGAATGCCTCTGTGCTTTAGCAGCCCAGAACATCAAGAAAATAAATGAATAAATAAATATAGATAAATAAATAAATAAATAAATGCAACACACACACACCTCCACAGTGACAGGTGGCTAAAGGAACAGTGTGGAAGAGGGCTTAAAAGCGCCAACATCGGACGTGGAAAGAAGAAAAAAAAAATTGAGAAAAAAAACAAACAAACCCATAAATACACAACATCAGCTAACACACATCACGCAGCGTCCTGCATTTGGAATATCGTTTGTTAATATACATTAAAGGCTGAAGGTGGAGCACAAACAGAAAGACAGACGTTGATTAAACCTCTTGAGGAGCTCTGATCCTGAAAGGTGGCGCCGGTGAGTCGCACGCCTCCAGAAGAAGCCCCTGACATCCGACACACATGTCCTGATTATGCCAGTCTCTCATAGCCAGAGTGTGAGGAGCGACGGAAGCGGACACGTGGGACGACGTCAGAACCAGAGGAATCCTGAACACCACAACATTTACATTAATTCATTCATTCATCACTCTGGTGCCGACACGATGCAAACTCGACAACAAAATGCTCCAAATTGATTTTAATAAACCCAGAGTAACCAGTTTATCATAAGGTACACGCACACACACAAACTGATCAGATTTCAGTTCAAGTAATCGCTTTCATCAAGGTTAAATCGGCGTATAAATAAACAGGAAACATCAAAGACAAAGATGTGCTGTAGCGTGCGTTTTATTACTGACTCACCGGGACGGATCCCACGTCCATCGTTCGTTCCAGAAGTCTCTCTGACTTTCCTCCGATTCTTTTCTCAGCACAACCTTCTTGAAGAAGCTTATGGGGAGGTTGATGCACCATTTAAATGGTAGACGCAGCTTTTGTTGGGGAAAACAAACACAAAACACACATTGCTGTCCAGCCAAATTATGAAGAAATAGGAAATATATACACTTAGGCCAATGCAATCAAGCAGCCAGGTACAGGCATGGTGCAGTTCGGTGGTTTGGTTTTAGACTGATGCGACAAGTGCAGTGGTAGCTTCTGTGTTACTGATCAGAAGGTTGACGGTTCAAGCCCCAGCTTCAACACTCTGCCCCTGTTGGGCCCTTGACCAAACCCTTAAGCTCCAGGGGCCCTGTACCACGGCTTACACGGCACTCTGACACCAGCTTCCTTCAAGCTGGGATGTGCCAGGAAAAAATTTCACTATGCAGCAGTGTCTACATATAGACTATGTATAGGTGTAACTTCAGCTTAATTTAACACTTATTTTGGAGGACAAGTAATAATCAATCTAATTGGAAACCTTTTCTAGCTATAAAAGTAAAAACAAATATTATTTAAGCTTATGAAGATTTACTGAAACTATATCATGGCTTGTTTTTACACATTGAAGTTCAAAGTGAAACTTTATTACCATCCACTTACAACTCTGGGAGGAGGGGCCTAAACCAGAGGGCGGAGACCAGTTATCCAAAATGCCTCCATGTGTAACATTCCAGCCTCTAGCTCTCGGGGGAGGTTTAGGGAGCACAATTTCCCAGCCAGACATGAGGGTGAAAGCAACAAGCCAAAACAAGCCAAACTGGGAATTCCTACTTAATTCAGAGTTACAACATTTCACTTCCCAGATATTTAGAATTCAGCATTTTAATTTTACATACAGCAGATGTTGTGTATTAAATCATCCAAGAAAAATAAAAGTTCTGACATTAACTTGGGTAAGAATAGTTTAAAAACACGATCTCTTAGCAAATGAGGTATTCCGAAATCTAGCCAAACCTGTGCATGATTTCTTAAACTAAGTTTACAACAAATCAAACATAAAATTTTTGTAACTTTTGACTAGAAATAAGCTTAATAGTCTTAAGCGAACAATTTATTGTTCTATTGGCAGAGAATGATGCTTTGAAATAAATTCTTAAAAACTATCTTCCAAAAGAACAATACATTTTTCGCATAAAACTAACATTTAACTATAAATAAGTTAATCTCATGTTTGATTTGTTGTAATCAAATCTTACTTTAAGAAATTGTAGATGGGCTTGACTAGATTCAGAAATATTTAGTTGACAAGATGTCATTTTTAGCAGTGAAGTATTCAGTAGTGAGCATTTTCAAACCATTTCTCTCCTCTTTTCTCTCCTCACAACTCTGTGTACTGTAGTTTATGTAGCTCACAAATTATTCCCGTTTATGGCTAGCTAACCTTTCCTTGCTCAAGAGTTAACCTTTGCTAGCATAAAACCAAACACTTCCATTGTTTCTTTAAATTAGAGGCTGAATTCCTGAAAGCATGGTTTACTACAGGGTTTGGAAAGCAAATCTAACACGACATGGGAACGTCATCACCTTCAGTAGTCTGGACTTAAAAGAATTTCTCTAAGGTTCGGCCATGGATCCGCTGTTCATTTAATTTTGCGTGCGTGTGCGAGATGTCCTCCACGTCTGCCGAGGATTATTGGGAGTAGGCAAGTTGAAAACATTATTATTATGATGATAATAATAATCACCACCATGAGTTAGTGTTCCTTTAACGCGTTTCATTATTGTATAAAGATAATATAGACACTACAGGCTACATTAGCCTCCAAAACTAACGAAGCAAACTTCATACACCAGACGTTTTGGCTAATTGAGTACATTTGGGTTAATAAGTGACAAATTATTCAACTGTCCCCCCAATGCCGAACATCCTACCTCTAAACAGCACTCAGGACACACAACCCTGTGGAAAGATGAAAACAGAGATCATTAAATTCCCCTCACACTGTATCATGCGACGCTGCTAAAATCAGATACAGGAAGGGAAAACCATACCTACTGCACAGAGAGCAGAAGTTGTGCCAGGTGAAAAACAAACTTCTCTTTGCGCAACATGAACAAATCTGTAGAGAAAGAGAAAAAAACCCCAGACATTATGTTTTAATAGCAGTCAGAGAGATTTGCTAGGACAGGATCAGCTAAATATCTGGCAATTATTTTGCAATTAAAAAAATAAAAAGTATTCATCTAATGAAGACTGGCAGAAAATTCAAATCCCAACATTGATGAGATCTTTGATTAAACGAATTAAGCCAAGTTGGAAACTTGGCGTCACCGTGTTAGCGTTTAGCATCGCTCTGTGTCGATCATTTCTGAAAAGTTTAGCCTTATGCAGCTTTTGGAAGGACAACACCGAGCCCAACGTTTCCCTGTAAGGAAGTAACAGTACGGAATTTACACAAATCACTTGTTGTGAATGTATTTCTCTCTGCATAGTGCATTTTAAAGCAATAAACATTTAAACATGCATTTACTTTTAAAAAAAGAGTTTACTTTATTCAATTTATGAAGTAATAATCTAAAAGGGCTCATTCCCAAATTTCAGTCTTTCTGTGAATAGAGGCGGTACAGTGGCTTAGTGGTTAGCACTGTCGCCCCGCACCCCCAGGGTCCAGGTTCGATTCCTATCTCGGGGTCTGTGTGCATGGAGTTTGCATGTTCTCGCCGTGTGTGGTGGGTTTCCTCTGGGTACTCTGGTTTTCTCTCAAAGTCTAACGACATCCAGATTTAGGCTAATTGGCGTTCCCAAATTGGCCGTAGTGTATATACGCGTGTGTGTCCTGCGAAGGACAGGCACCCCATCCAGATTGTACCCCGCCCCATGCCCCGCGTGGTTTAGGCTCCAAACCTCTCACGACCCTGTATACAGGATAAAGCACTATAATGATGAGGGAGTCTGCATGTTCTCCCTGTGCTCGAGTGAGAGAGTTTAGAAGCTGGAAGAGTGGACTCTTATCCCTAAATCAAATCAGATGACTCGCTGGGAAAAAAAAAAAGGTCAGAATTCCCATCTCTTGCAGCCATGCTGGAAAAACAGGGCCTTATATATGTATTCATGTATGAATCTGACCAAATCAGCTTTCAGCATTTCAGAACTTCCTGACATTGTGCAATTTATTCATGATGCTTATTTTAGTTTAGATTTCAAAATCTCAAAATGAATCAAACTACAAATCCGTATAATCAGTGAGAATTAGCATAAATTATTATTAGCAGTACACAACAAGTGCCGATATGAAAAGCCACAGGAAGTCGGGTTTACTTTAATCTTTCCCGTAAAAGAGAAGAAGCTTAAACGCAGAATGTCCGTCCTGAATCGAAAACCCCGACTCACCCGCCAGTTCCTGTACAGCTCACCCGACGCCTTCCCCTTCTTCCTGTAATGTGTTTTGATGACATCAGCAATCGTTGTAGGAACAGAAACTTTGTTCCTCGGTGCCTTTTTAGAAACAGAGATGAGATCAACTTTTAAACTGTCTTAAAGTGCTGGAAAACTCACGTGCGCACACACTTTTCTCACTTACAGGCTGGCGGACCTCCAGGTTGCTGGGCAAGGAGCATGCACGCCGTTTCCCCCGGTAGTGCCCGCACTCTTCAGGAAGACTCAGAGGTGTGGAGGACAGGACAGGAGAGAAGCTGAGATTCTTCACACATGAACCTGCTGAAGAACATCAAACCACGGTGAGATCAAGACTCCTGCTTCTGAAGTCAATTTAAATTTTATTTACCTCATGGTGTCACAGTTTTCTCATGAAAAGATGAATAAATTAAAGAGGATCCTGAAGCGATTTTGCTCTGTCCCCTTTGGAGAGGTGTTTGTTCTGAATTTGAGGTGAAGTTAAAACTTTCTACAAACAGCCAAAACTTTTGAGTAGACTGCGAAGTGATGTAACAGAAAAGTGCATGCGATCACAAGTACAAATCCCAGAAATTCCAAACCCGTCCTTTGGAGGGAGCCAAGAGTGCAAAAATGGTGCACCCTGGGAAAGAGGTGCATACGATCTCTCCCCTGCCAATTGTAGGCATCCATGCTCTGGGGAAGAGGGCAGATAACTTTCAGATTTTCTCAAAGTGTCACCCATCTTTACAATCAAGGTGCTTAGGAGTATAAAGAGGATGCTTCAGTCAGAGAGGGTTCCACACTGAAAGAATCTCACAAGAGAACCAGGATGCATAATCATGGACAAGATGTGGACAAGGGATAATAACGGTCACTGTTAAATTCAATGAAACACTACAAACAAATGTCTTAAACCTGCCTTCTGTTTATATGGTGTTATTTGGTGAACATTGCTAACATTTGGCGAACAGTACGGATGCTAACCTGCCCCTCAGTGGTGGACACGGGCCAGCATGGGCACTTGGCACTTTTTTGTTGTCACTCAAATCCTTACGCTTGCCCATTTTTCCTGCTTCCAACACATCAACTTCAAGAACTGTCTGTTCACTCGCTGCCTAATGTACAAATATTTATTCCAGACGGTGTTCATGATTAACTTGAGTACTGTGTTTGAAACCAATGCCAGAAATACAGTTACCATTCTGTATTCACTCCTTTTTTTATGTACATTTTTATACTTGCTGAACTTTTATTTACCTTCCTATGACATCATCAGGTTATGATTTTAATGTAACCACACCCACTTTAAACCAATCACAAGAAAACGGCAGGATTTTGAAAAAAATCCAAATTATTTAAGAGAATATATGAACAATACATCACCTTTTGTGAATCTATTAGTACAGCTAGTTGAAACAGTAAAGGAGACGTTAACAAAATAAGTCCTTTTACCTGTATAACTGTCCTCTTGTGGAGCCGAACCATCTTTACACAACATTTCCTAATTACGAAACAGAAGCTACAGTGTTACTTAATGATAATACTGAACATATTGTTAAAAAAAATTAAAAAAAACAAAAAACTTTTTGGGCCTTACTCGACATGATGCCCCCTCCTGGCTGGAGTTGTGTACTGCATTCAGAAAGGACATGTATTCATTTGAATCTTCACAGACAGACGTCAGGGATTTCACAGACGACGTGCCGTTGTCCCCTGACAGATTTGGAGACCTGGTTCCTGTTTCTACAGATCAAAATAAAAATATCATTCCTGTTTCCCCCCCCTCCTTTAATTAAAGTCTTGTTCATATTCAGACTCCAAAAGATCATTTTTAGCGTTTCTTAAACTAACACCAGAATTTCCAGCAAGACTGTTTTAGGCTTATTCTGCAACTTCAAGATTCTGCATGTTTTACTCATAATGCACTGCATTCAAAATTAACCAACATACATTTTCAAGAAACACAGGGCTAGCAAACAAAATAGTGCATCTAATCACCGTCATATAGCTATCCGAACAGTCAAGGTCTTGAACGTACTGTATGTTGATTGACCTAAAACTAAACACCATAGAGTTCACTCTTCTGTCTGTGAGACAGAAGAGTAAACAAGTTTCCTACCAGAAATTCCAAGTTGGGTTTTGTTTTTAAAATGTTAAATTATGAGCTCTAGGAATCAGAAATACACAGACACAAACAACGGAACCTTTGCATGGCCGTCTCCTTTGACACGAGGACAAGAGCTTCACCGGGTCAGTGGAGCGGATCTCCTGCATCAGCAGCTCATGCAGACTGACCTCGTGTTTCAGGTTCTGGACTCTCGGTTTAAGTTTTCGCTCCGAGACCTGAACAACAGGGAGAGACTTCTGGAGAAGGAATCCAGTATTTTCTAACACAGATTCAGTTTACTGGATGAATCGCGATAACTCGGAGAGGGGGGAAAAAAACAAAACAATAAGGCATCTTGGCAAGTGAAAGTATCTCAAATCTAGTAAAATTATCTACAGTTTCTTAATACAAGATTAACCATATATGGTTAATATCCATATCAAATTTATGATGATTTTTTCCCCTATTTTAGTGTAAAGTGCGTTGCTATATTTAAACATTTGTTTGTAGAAAGAAGCAAAATTATCTGCCAATAAAATAAGACATTTTTGCTTAAAAAAAGTCTTACATTTTGTTTCTTATAATCATAATAAATAGTTGATTAATTTGACTAGTTTCAAAATATTTTCACGTGCCAAGAGGTAATTTTTTGCACTGTAGAATAAAAGCATACAACAAAAAAAAACCAAAACAAACTGGCAATTACAGTGGAACCTCGGCATACGAATGCTCTCCCTTACAAATCTTTGCCTAAAAATCTTAATTTTGAAATGCCATTTGAACCAAACCGAACGCCAAGTTGCCCATACGCCCGGGAGCCATTCAAAACTTGTTTGCGTCAGTAAAAAAAACAAGCGAAGGGAGTTTATCATTTTGTGGGATTTTTGCATTTTGTGTAAGACTTAGTGAAGGCATGGCACCATGGGTCACGAGAATGTTATCAAGGACGGTAGCAAGAAGAAAACTTTCAGTTTGGTTTTTAAAGGGGAAGTTAGGTTTAATGTCCATTTATTTCATATTTTACTTCATTTACATTTTCTAAATGTTTTGTTTTACATGCGAAAATTTGATTATAGTTTTGGAAATTGGTAATATTAGTAATATTTCTGGGCAGCTGGAACTAATTATTTGCATTTACATTATTCCTCATTTGAAAATTCTTATCACAATATCACAACTTTTGCCTTGAGAAATTGACTCTGGGAATAAATTAAATTCATATACAGAGGCTCTGCTGAACATCTTTTATGCACTCCGTATAAAATGTCAAATTATTATGATCAAATATCCAGGAATGGAGACACTGACCGGCCGCAGTTTAGGCCCCGACCGTATAACATCCAACAGCGCTTGGTGAGGATCGGCTCTTCGCTCTCCACCACCGTTCTCCAACGCCTGCGAACCAAACCAACAGTAATCAAAATTATTTCACAAGTAGTTACTTAAACTGTACAATATGTTCACATTTCATGTTACTGCAGGTGTAATACATTCAGCAACAAGAACTATAACAAAAAAACAACTTAGAAATCAGCGCTTGCATGCGTTCATGGAGAAACGTTTTATAAATGAATAAAGATTAGCAAGTAAAAAATATTTGTTAATGTTCCAGTTGAAACACAACTCCGATCCTGCACTCTGGTGGATCTTTAGTTTTCTTTCAGTTTCACTCCTTTTCCAAACACGCCCTTTCAGCGTCTTCAGAAGCATGAGCTTCCCCTTAACACCCCATTGTGGAAGTGCATTTTAATTTTTTAAACCAATCAGAACGAAGAGACTGGAAATGTCCATGTTCCCACCTGCAATTCTGTCATCAATAAAAGCTGGAAAACAAGTGTTAATTCACAACTAAATCCTCAATATTTATCGGCATATAAACGCAAGAACACAGCTAAAAGATAAAGGCGAGGTTAGCCTTTAGGCTCTAGCCCCCTAGCCTAGCCTTATTTAATGCAGCTTTTAAAACGGGCGCCCAGAGAACAGCAGAACTGGGCGGAGCTAAGCACCGAGTCTGGGAGTGGCCTTAGTATTTATGAGGTCACAACAGGGGGGAGTAAAATCTAGGACAATCTTTTTTATTTTTTTCCTTTTTTCCCCTTTTCCAAATCCAATTCCAATCTTATCTGTTACAGGATCCGATATCTGATACTTTTTCTCAGATATCTGATCCAATGTTGTTTTTTTGCTAGTATCAAGCCCGGGTATCAGATACACGTCCTCTCTAATAACAAATAATATTTGTTAATTACAGTTTGTTCCTTTAATTGCATGCATTACAAAATGAATATGTGTACTTTGGTGCTCTGCACTTTCAGATCACTACAGCTCATCAGGGTTTTGTTTCTTGTAACGTGACCTTGACTTTGCGCAGCGTGTAGCGTCTGAGCTGGATGTCCTGCAGCAGTTGGGTAAAAGGAGACGTGTCGACCGGCAGAGGGACGCTGGGGTTCAGGTTGTTCCTCGGAGGGCGCAGGACAACGCCTCTACTCAACTCGTCAATCAGGTGCTTCCAGGTGAACTCCTGCATGGAAATGATTACAGCGCAGTCATACAGAGATCATACCAAGGGGGACTCAATAAAAAAATATATATATATAAATAATAATTTTATAATAAGCATAATTTTTCACTTTATTTTTCTTCACCCAGTTAGCCGTCATGTCCGGCGGCACCAGACTGTTCTCCGATTCCATGATCAGGTTCTGCAAACTCTGTTTGGGGAAAAAAAAAATTGTGATGTTCATTCAATATACAGAATGAAGCTTCTGATTCTAGCTTATTAAATACTATACTCATTATGTGAGGGGGCATTTCAGCTACAGCATTAACACACACACTCTGAGACCTGTGTTAACTTGTTTAAGAAACAGTAAAATACTGGACCTTTAAGTCAAAAACTTAATCCATTACTATTTACATTTATATACTGTACTTGCTGTTATCACTTACACTATAATCAGCTACAAGATTTGGGGGTAAAAAAACTTTTGTAAACTTTTGAAAAAGTTAAGTTACAGCTTCACCTATGACTGTTCCACAAAAAAAGGGCAATGAAACTGGAGACTCCTTCCATAATACATGCCAAATATATATATTAAAAAAATGTAAGGTATATTTTATGTGGATACTGGTTCACTTGAAAGAAAAATTAATAAAAACCACATCTGATATTCAAATTAGCACTTTGCAAACTTCATGTTTAATTGATAAACACGGAAGCCTTAACTTTGTTCAAACATTCATTCTAAAAAGAAAAAACAAGTGATTAGATTAGATTTAGTACAGGATCCTCAACTCTGGTGAAACAGAACGCTGAATTCCGAAACCTTGTGTTTATTTCAGAAACCTGTTGGAGCTTTAAACTAGCAGTTAGCCGTGTGTTTCTCACCTCCTGTGTTTGCTGGATGATCTGTAGATAGTTGCACAGCTCGACGGTGTGCGAGTAAAGCGTAGCGCACACACTCCTGTAATGCTGAGCCGCCTGACTCGGGTTATAAAGACGCTCTTCACAAACCTGACCGGAGATCAAGTGTGTTTAATGAAACGTTAATGTTACTTGTGTGTTCCTCAACCAGATTATACAGAATCTACACACAACCACAAACATCAAGAGGGAGGAAACGATATACTGTGTGTAAGGTATAAAACACTCCATGTCCTGCTGTTATGGGAAAATAATCAGCGACACGGTGGTGTGATGAAGCAGAAGCACTGTTACCGTCCCAAGTGTTATATTCCTCTAATTCTACAGCAATTTGACAAAAATGACAAGTTCCTGCTTATTCAAGAACGGAACGTTTTATGGTTCCAATTAACGTCCATAAAAGAAATCAGTTCATGTTCTCACTTACATTAGAGCAGCTAGTTCGAAATTATGACCGAAGACATAAAACTGCAGCATGTCACTCAGACTGGAGACTCCTTCCATCAACGTTACATAAAATTGCACCTTACGTTTAATCCTATTGTTTGAGCTGTTACTATAGAAACGATAATGTTTTAAAGCAAGTGCATTAATATAAACCTGTCATTTTCAACTGCATTATTTCTGACCCATTAGAATCGAGAATTCAACTCCCTGGAGTGAATATTAGTCAAGTCAAAAAGGAGAAAATCACATTACCGTAACTTCACTGTTCTATTTAACCTGCTTCCAACTATCACCAAACGCTTTAAAATAAAGCACAGGTGGACAAAAAGATGGTGATCTGCACCTGCAGGACCTCCGAGATGGTCCCTATGGGCTGGAGGCAACGTTCGGCACCCAGTCTGATGTCCACCTTGGTCATCTGATCCACCAGCAGCTCCAGTGTCTCGTCCAGCTCTCGCTCTATGTCTGCACCGAGACCCCAGTCCAGACACGAGTACATCAGACGACCCACATAGTCGACCGTCTGCACAAACACACTAACACTGAGGGTTTCATGCACACAGTAAGGTAGGGGGGGGGTATTCATGAGGTGACATCTGATGCTTACCTGATCCTCTGTCTCGATTACGAACTGGTGTTCTGCATGGAGAAAAGAAGAGGGGAAAGCCAGGTGAGTGACATCATCACATTGCTTGGGTATCTTTAGGATATACGATATGCTTCACTGGATTTCTATTTATTCAGGTTTTGTTAATCATAAGAGATTTTACCATGGTATAGACACCATGTTAGTCTGATGGTACCTGTATCATGATAGATAATGCCATGGTACTAATTTTCTGATAGAATACATGCATAACATGGTTCTATATTGCCAAAAGTATTGGCTCGCCTGCCTTCACATGCGTATGAACTTGAGTAACTTCCAATTCTTAATCCATTGGGTTTAATATGATGATGGCCCTGCCCCCTTTGCAGCTATAACAGCTTCATCTCTTCTGGGAAGGCTTTCAACAAGGTTTAGGAGTGTGATTATGGGAATTCTTGACCATTCATCCAGAAGCGCATTTGCGAGGTCAGACAGTGACAAAGTTGGGAGCATGAAATTGTCCAATTGTCTTGGCATGCTGAAGCATTAAGAGTTCCTTTCACTGGAAGTAAGGGGCCCGAGACCAACTCCTGAAAAACAATCCCACAACAGTTTCAACATGACCGTGCACCAGTGCACAAAGCGAGGTCCATAAAGACATGGATAGGTAAGTTTGGTGTGGAAGTCCTGACCTCAACCCGATAGAACACCTTTGGGATGAATTAGAGCAGAGACTTTGAGCCAGACCTTCTCTTCCAAAATCTGTTTGTCTGACCTCACAAATGCTCTTCTGGAAGAATGGTCAAAGATTCCCATAAACACAATCCTAAACCTTGTTAACGTACCATAAAGGCAATATTTATATAATATGGCCTATTTGTATGTAGGTAACATTAAATACCATAGTGCATGTCTCTTAATCTATATCTCTCTCTCATATATATATATATATATATATATATATATATATATATATAGTGGCCAGTGTAGCAGTTGTTCTCACCCATGTAAAAAGTTGGCAGCATCATCATCAACTTTTATTTCATACTGTGAGATGATAATAGTTCTGCCAAAACATTGGTGTTAGCAGCGGCAGTGAGTTGACCATACGTAATGGTAGTACGCGGGTGCCAGGATCTGTGGGGAACCTCTAGTATTACATACAACAATATGGTACTGCCTGTACTATGCCATACCAGTTGTATGTACTAACTTGTAATATAATACAGTGTGTACAAACTTTTACAGACACTGTGGTATTCAATAAGTATCATGGTACATTATGCACTAAGGTATTGTGGTATACACCATAGTGGTACCATGGTACCCAGTGAAATGCCACAATACCCTGGTACTCTATAAAGTTCCTTGGTGCTTACCATGGTAATGTCTGAAGTACCATAAAAAGATATATGTAAAAAAAAGGGTTTGAATCTGATCTCCACTCGTTGGGTATGGAGGAGTTTGGACGTTTTCCCATGTTGGTTTCCTCCCGGACACCATGGGGTACACACCAAAGTTCAAAGACATTTAAGTATGTTAATTGTTTTTCTAGAACATTAAAGAAAGATTTATGCTGTAATGCAACTTGTACACTTTTTTTTTTTTTTTTACGTATTTTCCTGAGACAATGAGGGACCCTGGACCTCTTACCCACTCTGCCGTGCTCTATTCTCAGAGAGACGTTTCCATCTTGAGAGAGGAAAATCCCCTCGGGTCCTGGGAGTCTGAAACTCCTCCAGGAGTTGTAACTCTGCTCGTCATCCAGACTGAAGTTCCTTTCCAGCAGCGAGCAGAGCTGATAGCACAGCGCCCAGGCCTGTTCCTCACACACCGGCTGGTTGTGTACAGACAGGATGTTCCTCAGAGAGAGCTGACAGCGGCTTAGAGGAAACACACCCTGCTCCATCGCCTTCGATTCATCAACCACGACAACAATCAATAATCCTTATCTTAGATCAGTGTAGAAACTGGATTAATCACAACTCCTGAAATTCAGGCTAGTCCAGTCTTCCTCAGGCTTAATCATAAGATCAATCAGGAAGCTTCCTGCTTCTCTCTTAGCGCACTTGTTTGATCAGGTGACTTCTTAATTAGTTAACGAGGTGACTCAGGTGTGTTGGAACAGGTAGACGCATCAGAGGCACAAGAGAACTTGTAACATCACCCAGACACTGATTGTTTTCCCACAGTAGCGTGCCATTAAAACAGCAAAGTGTTCATTCCACTGATATCACAGCAGCTTGCCAAGGTTTGCAGTTTTTTTATTTGTTAATAAACCTATTTTAAACCATTTATAGCTGCATTTATTTCATGCAACCTTCATCACACAAGTATACCAGGTCTTAATATTGAAGATTATTCATTGTTTGGAAAGGATAATAATCATCAAAGTAACAATCCTTTTGTAAGTTATAAACCAATAAAAGCAATTTGTTAATAATTAAAAACTTTTTTTGGCAAGAAAAAAAATCACCAGACTTTGTTACTATAGTTAATGTTGTTGAAATCCAGGAAAGAAGTTCAATATCTATTTGTTCCTGTATGTTCTTTTAAAATAGCAACTACGCAATTATACATATACATACTGTACACACAGGTGTTCAAGTCAAACCAGGACTTTTGATGGCGCAGAATAACAGAACACAGTTATGAAAGTAAAAGTTCCCTTTCGTTAGACTTTTGCATTAAGTTCTGTTGTTGCTCTTGTTTGCACCTGCGACTTTTTGACAGTTCTCAGATAGTTTTGCTAATTTATGATAGTATTTTGTTTTGTCTTGGCTAGTCAGCTAATTAGGTATCCTAGTTTTGTTAAATTATGTTGTATCTAGCACTTTGGTCATGGAGGAACGTTGTTTCGTTTCACCGTGTACTGAACTGAAAATGGTTGGACTTGAACTAGTTCTCTATTTCTCTACTCCGTTTAACCATGTTTTCCTGTCGCTATTCATAATAGACTGCTATACAGACATTGTAAATATCCTTACACAACCCATAACTGCTGCTCACAACTCGCTACTGCACAAAAACTTAAACACTCAGGACTGCACTATTCATAACTGTCGCACAAATACTGTATGTATATTGTATATCATGACGTCTCTCATTGCACTCTCAACAAGTTGCACACACGTTCTATTCAATTCTATTCTATTTGTATAGCGCTTTTAACAATTGTCATTGTCGCAAAGTAGCTTTACACAATCGAAAGAATTATTTAAGTTTGTATGGAATGTGAACGTGTATGAGTCAAAATGTTCTCAACCACAATATCATAACCATGGTATACAATATGTTCTCTTATGTGCATACGCATATTTTATCATGCTATGTGTAGTATCTTTCTTCATTGCACTCTACATAAGTCTTACATATAAGTCTTTCTGTATATAACCGTTTCTATATACACTTTACATATGCAAATAATTTATCATGGTGCACAATACCTTCTTTATTGCACCACATCTAGTTATTTGCTCATTTGCACTCATTGTATTTACCTCTCTCACTCTATACTGTTTTTATATGTAAATTATTCTGCACTGCAAAAATGCACTTCTGGTTTGATGCTAAGTGGATTTCGTTGCCTTGTACCTACATGTGCAGTAACAATAAAGTTAAATCTAATCCAATCTATATAATCCTCTGCTACACTAATGCACTTATCCTAGTGTTTCACTAGTGGAACATGTGGAAACGGCTTAGAGCGAGGTCAGGACCGTACAGGGGATGTGGCAATAACTCCCAGCCGAGTTCCTGTAATGTGCGAATGGTGTTGGTGAATGAACGTGTGTACAGTTCACACAGACAGATTGCCACAAGTTATCCGTCGATTTTCAAGGCTCAGGCGTTCCATTCGCTGAGTGTTCACAGTAACAATTTCACTGGGCTCTTCGTCGCCTTGAACGGGATCGTCAAGTTCAAGTTGGCTTTATTGTCACTTCAACCATATACAGTTAGTACACAGTGAAACGAAACAACGTTCCTCCAGGACCAAGGTGCTACATGCAACATAAATTTACAACAGAAAATTAACAGAAAAACTAAACTAGCTAACTAAGAGGCCTAGTTAGCTGGCTAGCAGAGACAAGACAGAGTCATTCACGAACGCACGACCTTCTTTAAACTTTTTGCACCATTCAAATGTTTTTACTGCAGCTAAGATGTTTGATTTTCTAGGAATAATTTCATCACATGTACCGTTTGACTTGAACACCAGGATCTGAATTAAATCACAATCAACGTTGTTCAAATCAAGCTTTTATTTTAAATTTCAGGTTTATGATTGAGATTCTTGTTTGTGGGATGGGGAAGGTGTGTGAGAGAGGATGGTACAGAAAAAAAAATATATTTAGCTGCCCAAATGAACAGAAGATAAAGAATAAGAAAAAAAAATTCCATACTTAAAAAAAAAAAAAATGTAGTCAAGTAACAAGGAGGTGAGAAGTGCGCTGACAATTACTAACCCATGTCTAGGGAGAAGAAAAAAAAACATTTAAATTCATTTTTGTAACATTATTATACAATCCATTATCAGGCTTCACGATTAATCCAGCATATATATAAAAACAGAACACGTCTTTCTCTCTCTCACTCTCACACAGAGTTGTAAATAGGATATCACTTAGTATAAGGGAACAAAACCATTAATTTCTTTTTAAAAACACATTTCTGTACATGGCTACTACACACACACACACACACACACACACACACACACATACACGCAAAATGATTACAAGAAAAACAGCAGATAAAATGATTCAAGAGAGAAATGTACATTTCACAGGTGTGTTAAGCTTCATGATCACTTCGACTTCCTTCGCTTTGCCTGCGTGGGACTCACTCCAGTGTTTGATTCTAAAACAAACAAAAAAAAAACATCGGTTATCTAGAGCAAACGGTGAGATCAAGTTTACCTGTTCAACAATACACTGTACAATAAAAAAAACCTTTAAAAATATGTGAACAGAGAACTGGGTTGAATCACTGCTTTTTCATATTATATACATAATAATAATAATATTTTATTAACATCACAAAATAAAAGAAAATTCTCAATAGTCCAACAACTAAGAGTTGCATTTATCAAAAATATTTTATCCATATGACATTATGTCATAACTCTAACCCTAACACTTACAACTCTTATTCTCCCTCACACAGGCCTCTCCCACTAAAAATCGAAATAAAACGCGCCTTATCCTATTTCTACATACACTACCAGTCAAAAGTTTGCACAGACCTTCTAAAAAAATACACAATAATCTCCTTTAACAGTTGATATTGAGATGTATATCTGCTACTTCTGCTCTGTAAAGCTTCATAACGGCTCTAATCTGAGGTGCTGTTTGTTAACTGGTGATTTCTGAGGCTGGTGACTCTAAATGAACTTCTCCTCTGCAGCAGAGCTCAGTTTTGGTCTCGCTTTCCTGGGAAGGTCTTCACGAGAGACAGTTTCATCGTGGAGCTTGATGGATTCTGCAAAAAAAAAAAAATCCACTCGAAACAATACCGTTCCTGTGAGAACTGTTCCAGAACAGCTGACCCCCCCTGTCTAAAAATAACAACTGACTGTTGATGTTGCTGCTGTGTGTTATTTCACAGTTTTAAAAAAATCCATTATTTTTCTAGAATGTAGAAAATAAATCCAAACTTTTGTAGAAACCACAGACCAAAAGTGAAGGCCTTTCATAATTCCTAAACAAACGTGGTTCACCAAACAGACAACTTCACCTTATCAATGCTTATTTTCGTAAGACTATTTATACATCAGTGCATCGTCCGCTGTCCAAGTCCTTATGAATGAGCTGTTACTATAGAAATGATAACAGTTTAATAACGGTCATCTTGAGCTGTCAGAAAAATTTAACCCTCAACCAGAATTCATTAACTAACAGCTCGGTGTTGTAAGCCTATAAATCTGTACCTGCTGCTTTGCCTGGGTGGGAAGAGGCCGACCCTGGTCTCGCTGCTCGCTTTCTCTGTCCATTGTCAGGCACATCGTCTTCAGTGTCCTTCTCAGCCCGTGAGCTCCTTCGGCTGGGGCCTTTTGCCTTTTCGGTGTGGCCTCTAGCTTCCCTGAAAGTGCAGGACAAAAGTTGGACAAGAGCAAGATGCTGAAAAGAGTGCTAATAAAATTAGGGTTTAAACTAAAATAATAAAAAAATAAATAAAAAAAAAAAACATACAGAGTATACATATATAATGTCTGTGCAGTGTATTTGTCATGTCTCACTTGGGTATCACAGTCATGGTCCAACTTATTATTATCATTATTATTGCTGTTTTTCCTCATCTACCACCGATAACTTTCGTCCTTTACATAGCAGCGTTTATTAAACTGGTCACACTGGCCCGAGCACACACCTGTGCAGGGGATCTAAAGGTTTCGGTAAATACATACCTTTGGGCTAAGTCGATGGGCGTCTTTCTTTTCTTTGCCCATCTGTTATAGAAGTGGAAAAACAGCGGTAAACTGCTTTGTTGCTTAACATCATTTTTTTTTAAACCCCCAAAAATTTGAGTAGAGTGATTGGGTCAATTAATGATTTTAATGATTGTGACACCTCAAAGTTAGTGACTCCCAGGAAATAATTTAATATTACTACTAAACCAACGTGAGCACTATGTTTATTGAACAATAAAAAAAATTTTTATAAAAAAAAACCAAAACATTTTACAAAAATAACGACAAATTAATAAATAAATCAATAAAGGCTTAGACATTACACACACAAAGAGACACTGACATAATGAAATGAGAATGAATATTTAGCACTGTGTAAGAGTCTATCTGCCTTACCCCTGTTCGGCCACAGAGGGCACTGCCTCTCCTTGAAAGGGGGAAAAAGAGAAGAAGAGACATAGGTCACAACATAGCTTCAGGTAAACACAAAAGAGCCAAACCCTAAACTGGAACAATGTATGTCCTATTGAAGATGAATCGTGTCTTAAGAAAAAAAAATTGAGTGCGCGTATATACAGGGTATTACTGTAACCACCATGCCAGTGGTTCAGAATACAGAGCTCCTACTCATATGTGCTAAAGGGCAACAGGCCTTTTTGTTGATTCATCTTCGATACTTGTTATTAAAAAAATTAAAATAAAATAAAAAAAGTGATATTAAAAGGTGCTATACGGGCCTCCGAGTGGCGCAGTGGTAAAGTGCTCGCCCCATCATTCAGAGATCGCAAGTTCAATTCCCGGGTGCAGTTCTCTCTAGGCCTCTCGCAGCCGGAGAGCTGATTGGCCGAGCTCTCTCAGAGGGGAGGGATGAGAGGTACTTCGTGCTTCCACATTAATTACGGCTCTACAGCCAATTAGGGACGTCAGAGCTCGCGAACATAGCGGATAGCGCTGTCCTCCGAGTGTGTTATGCCGCCCCCAACGGTGCGAAAAGATGTGGTCGGCTGGCATCTCGTGGTTCGGAGGAAACACCTGATAGTCTTCGGCCCTCCCGTAGCAGTAGCCTTAAGTGGCAGTAGTAGCCTTAATGTGGGAGCCCCCTAGCAAGGAGGAGTTGGACATGACTGAATTAGGAAGAAAATCGGGGTAAAATCGGGGTAAAATCCCCCCCACCCAAAAAAAAAGGTACTATACAAGTAATGTTATGAGAAATAAAAAAAAAGAAAGACATGGTGTTTACCAGTTGTTGTGCAGGCTAAGCTGTGTCGACATATTGATGACCTGTAATTAGTCTTGAGTGAGGTAACAGGGTTTAAAGACCACTTACTAACAATCTGACGACGAAGTGCAAAGCTTTCCAACCAAACTAATCTTTGGTGTAAATTTATACTAGCAGATTTGCTTTAATACCTTGGTGACTTGAAGCATTCTCGCTGGGTGCAGTGGTGTTTGCTGGCTCAGGCAAGCTTGTCCCCATTACTGTGGAAGGTTGCAGTTCCACAGCTGGAAGTAGTGGAGATGACCCTGGTTTAGGACCAGTGGTTGGTGCGGTGGTCACTGGTGGGACAGAAGCAGATGGTGCAGACATACTAGTGACCGGCGAGGAACTGGAAGCAGAACTGGCAGGTGGTACTATAGCAAAGCTGGGAGTGATCACTAAAGGACTGGGTGTAGGGGTGGAAGAGGTAACTGGTGGTGGAATCTGCATGAGTGCAGAAGAAGAAACTGTAGGTGTTAGTGTTGATGCTGGCGCAGATGAGACTGCTATAGGAGAAGGCAGTGGACTAGACAGTGTTGCATTGGTAACCGCTTGAGATGTTACAGTATCTATGGGTTTTCCTGACTGGGTTGTAATCTGATGGATGTTGCTACTGTGAGGGGTGGAAGTCTTGCTCAGAACATTTTGGGCCAGACTGGTCTTGGCAATAGTCGTCGTTGGTTGTGAGAGGGGACTCCTGCGGGAAACAGATGTAGTCCCTGGGCTTGAGCAGGCAGGTGGGGATGCCAAAGGTTGTTGAATAGATGGGGGAACACACGGAGTCGTGCCAGGTTGTAAAGATGACGTCTGACGTAAAGGACTTATTTTTGAGGCCGGTGTATCAGGAGTGCTCTCTTGCTGAGAAGGGTGGACTGTGTGTAGAGAAGAAGCCTGACTTGCAGGCACTTGCACTTGGATTTGTCCAATCATGGCCCGACCAGGCTGACTCGCTATGCTTACAACTGGGGAATGTGTTGCCATAGAGACAGACACAGTAGAAGCTGTGCCTCCAGAAGGAGTGAGTTTAATATTGGCAGATACTTGTCCATAGTTTACCATAGTGACAGGCTGAGTGCTTGATGGTACAGCGACAGATGGAACTTGAAAAATGACAGGTGTAATGAACTGTGGAGGACGATTTTGAGAAGCAGATTGATCTGGAGGTCGTATGCTTTTAGTGGGCACTGCAAGCACAGTTGAGACAATGCCTGGAGGCACTGCAGATGCTGTGCTAGCAGCGGAACTAATTGGATTGGAGGTCACAAAAACCGTTATTTGATTTGGTTGAGTGGACCCTGATGATGCTGGTCTGTGCAAGATTGTTTGGGACATACTTGTAATAGGTTTAGTATTGTGATTTGGACTAACAGAAGAATTGGAATGTAGGCTAACGTTTGAAGCAGAGCTAGTAAACAAAACAGAACTCGGGCTAACACTGGATACAGCAGAGGACGACTGAAGGCTTGGACTGCTAGTCTGAATCAAGTTTGGGCTAGCTATTGAACCGACCTTAGATTTCTGTTCATATTCACTAGTGGGCAAAGGCAGCCCACTATCACTCCTCTGTGGGGCACTAGGGATAGGGTTACGCTGACACTCTTGTTCCATCAAAGCTCGATCTCCACCTACTGGAGGAGTAACCTTGGGTGGCTTTGTGGACAAGGATGAGGGGCCTGTATTATCTAGTAACTGATTGAGGGAGGTTGGGGCATCCCTAAAAGATGCTGAAACAGAAGAACCATGCTCCTGCAATGGTGGATTCTGAGGTTGATGCATCTCCTCTGGTGGTTGCTCAGATGGCTCTTGAATTTTCGGGTCCTGTGATGGCATGCGTTGATTAGCCATTCTAAGAGCTGACTGATCTCGTTCCACTTGTGTAGTCTGACGTGAATCTGGCTGTGGTGCCTGCCCCTGGATATCTCTCATTGCATCCGTGTTACTTGGGGGAGCTTGGTGAGGGTTTAGATTTTGCTGGGGATCTAGAGTTCCTACTGATGATACAGATGCAGTGGGACTTGGGAGGACTGATGAAGCGCTGGCCAGTACAGTTTGGGGACCAGTCATTTGTTGTTGACTTGGTATGGACTGCAAGGCATTCTTACTCCATTTTTGCCTTCCTGGGCTGGGTGCGGCTGCTTTTCTATTTGAGGCAGGACTAGATCGTCGACTGTTACTGGGACTCGCTCGCTTTGTCTGACCTCCAACTGTCTGTTTCTCTTGCTTTGTACCTGTACTTGCAGCATTACTAGCTTGTGTAAAACCCTGTTGAACACTATTATTGCCACTAGTGTTATTGTTAGTGAGAGATGCAAGGCTTGGTGGAGCCTGTCCAATAGCTTTCAGAGTGGTGGGGTTTAGACCTTGCTGATCGAACCCTCGAGTTAAGTTAGGCTGTCGGGGCGGTAGAGGGATATTAATCTTTGGGGGAAAGAGACCAGCAATTGATGCATTCAATCTCTCAGGAGAGAGATTTATCTCTGAAGGCTCAGTGCTAGGTGGACGGTTGGTAGGAGTTAATGGATGGTGATATGGTCTAGGACTGGCCCGGTTTGGCGTCTTAGGGCGGGAACTTTGGGCAGTCGAAGGAGTATTGGGAAAATGAAGATTGTGAGAGCCAGCCATTGGTGCTTGCTGGGGCTGTTGCTGGGGACTTGCTCCTGGTTGCTGTTGGACAGATGAAGGCACAGTTTTCATCAGATGAGAATTAGGACCTTGGTTGACGACATTTTGTTGACTGGGATTCCCTGCTTGAGGCGCCATCTCAATTGATACCCTGTCCTGCAAGTTAGGTGTGCCTGTTGCTTCCTCTGGTCCCATTCCAGGGGTTCCCTGGGCAATGTCTGGATGAGGCATTCTTCTAGCTGCAGCAGTCATCTGTTGGTTTACTACTGACTGCATGCCTCTGGCTTTTTCTGGAGAGGGAGGGACACCTCCATGTCCTTGTAAATTGATCATTACTGGCATGTTTACTTGTTGGGCTACCGGCATTCTCTGTGCAGGATCACCAGGATTAACAAGAGCCCTTTGGGGATGGCCACTTTGTTGAAGAAGGAGGCGATTCTTTGCTTGTTCCTGCATTTTAAGCATCATCAGTTGTTGCTGCTGCTGTTGCGTCAGTGGTTGTTGTTGCTGCTGCTGCATGTGCTGTTGCTGTGGCTGTTGAAGCTGTAAGTGATGTGGATGAATTTGATGCTGTCCTTGTTGTGACCCTTGTGGTGTTCCAGGTTGACCTGGAATCTGCATATGCATCTGTTGCTTTTGCATTTGTTGCTGTTGCTGTATTTGCTGCTGCTGTTCTTGCTGCTGATGCATTTGTTGTTGTTGTATCTGTTGCTGCTGCTGCATCTGCTGTGGCATCTGCTGTGGCATCTGCTGTTGCTGTTGTGCCATGAACTGCATTGGCATTTGCTGCAAAACCCTTTGATCTCCTGGCTGTCCAGAAAACCCTGAAACAGAAACACGGTATAGCAACTGTTTACAAACGCAACTTTTAGCTGTAATTCTAACTCTTTACAAAATTCTTCAGGTTGTTAGTGCGTTTCAAGCCTGTAAAAAGTAAAAAAAAAAAGATTAACTACTGAGGGACCTTAAAAAAGCTAACGACGCTTAAAATGTATAATTTCCTTGATGCTTTTACCCAAATCGACTTACTGAATGTTATGGAATTTGCTCAAGGGTCCGGCAGTGTGGCAGCTAGACTAAGCAGGAATTTTAACATACAACCTTTCTAATCAGTAGTGCAATATCTTAACTACTTATGTACTACGGCCCAATAAGCTTCCCCCAACCTTGCTCAAAGGCCAACTTTTTTTGCGCAATATTATTGTTAAAGTTCTCTCTCTAAGAGATTTTTGAAATATCTTACCTGGACGATTAGCAAATTCAGGGAGCTTTGAGTTGGAAGAATCTGTGCCAGCTCCTTGATCACTACCTAAGCCTTGCAAATCTGCATCATCCATTCCTTGTGGAACTGAATCCAAGCTGCTGCACATAAAGGAGATGAAAAACCATATGTTTCATGTTCATTTTAAATAACCCTCGATAACTAATTAGAAAATCATTACCATATAAATTGATCTATTGCTTTCTTACCCAACGCCTTCAACAGATTGCTGCCCCTCGCCTGCTTTGGGTTTCTTCTTACGAGGTGGTTTCTTCTTTTTTGGTTTGGCCTGGTTAGCACCAACCCCACCAGCTCCCTGTTTTCCACCAGGCCCAAACTGGCTGGCAGAAATGTCACTCTGAAGGAGGTTAACTAATAAGGGACTAGTCAAGGTCACGTCCTTATTCACTGGAAACCCAGCTGCTTGTCCACCAATAGGCATCTGGCCAGCAAATTGAGGATTGAAAGGCATGCCATGACCAGGAAAATGTCCATTGCCCACCTGCATGTGTTGGGGACCTCCCATCATACCTTGCTGCTGCTGCATTTGCATGTCAGGAAGCATCTGTTGTTGGCTCATATCACCCGTGCCTCCAGTGCCATCTCCAAGCTGATGTGGGTGTTGTTGGCCAGGCTGCTGCTGCTGCTGCTGAAGCTGCTGCTGTTGCTGAAGCTGTTGCTGCTGTAGCTGTTGTTGCTGTAGCTGTTGCTGCTGCTGTTGTTGTAGCTGTTGCATCATGTGTTGTTGCTGCTGTTGTTGTTGTTGTTGATGATGTTGCTGCTGCTGTTTTTGCTGAAGTTGCTGCTGTTGGAGCTGTTGCTGGACCAAATGGTTTGGAAGTCGCATCGGAGGACCATGCATCCCTAATGGCTGATTGGGATTACCATTCACTGGGATCTGCTGAGACTGCTGTGGCACTTGCTGCTGATGCTGTTGCAGCTGTTGCGGCTGTAGTTGTGGCTGCTGGTGTTGCATTTGAAGCTGCTGCTGCTGTAACTGCTGCTGTTGTAACTGCTGCTGCTGCTGTTGTTGCAACTGAGCCATTTGCTGCTGCTGCTGTGGAGTCATTTGTTGCTGTGGCTGAAACTGCACCATGTTGCCCTGCAAATTAGGTGATGGGCCTCGCATCATCTGACCCGACATAACAGCTGGTTGACCTTTGGGCCCAAAAGCCTGCTTGTTACCTTGCATTTGGTTGGCTACCATCTGTTCCATCATAGCATTTTGCTGCTGTGAAGCTTGTTGCTGATGTGGGTGCTGCTGCTGTGGCTGCTGCAGTTGTTGTTGCTGCTGCTGTTGCTGCTGCATCACTAATGCTTGGTGCCCCTGGGCCTGGTTCTGCATCATGCCTTGTCCCTGTGGAGGCATTAATTGTTTAGGAGGGGTCATCCCTCGCTGTCCTGGATTCATGGGCCGAGACAGGACAGTTTGGCCTCCTGCCTGGCCTTGGACTACTTGACCTTGAGAGGAAACTACGGGCTGATTTTGAATCTGTGACTGCATGCCCATTATCTGAGTTTGTAGACCCGACTGAGGCTGTCCCATACCACCACCGGAGGTGGATGGAGTCTGAGGAGTCATTCCACCATGATGGCCAATTCCACTAGGTTGTAAGGAATTTGGCTGCATGTGGTTTGGTGTTGAAACCGAAGGTTGTGCACCTACAACAAATTTTATATAGAACTTTAAAAAAATAAATAAACAAATTTATAAAAATTCTAACATAAATTTCTCACACAGATCCTACCTGTATGTGCCATGTTTTGGCCACTTTGAAGCTGAAGGGTCCCACCTATAGGGGTTCCTGCCCCACTTGCAGTAACTTGTCCTTGTGCAAAGTTCTGACTTGTATTTGAGAACGGCATTGGCATTCGTTTTGGCATACCTGTGATCAAGATGCATCTTTCATATTAAGTTTGTACTACAGAAGTGAAAGCACTAAACGCATAGGTCAGAGTATACATGGTCATGTATATGAAAACAGAAAACATACCTCCCATCCCTCCCTGGGGAATCTGGCCATGCTGAGGCATTCCCATAAAGCCAGGCTGAGCCCTGCCTGGGGATCCGACTGCCTGCGGGAGCCCTTGGGGAGTTGCTGGACGTGGACATAGCTGACCTTGACCTTGTCCAATAGGTGGGGTTCCAGGTGAACCCTGATGAAACGGGGAAGATGAAGATCCAGGGGACTTGGCAGCGAGGTTGCTCTGTGAAGCAGACACAGGAGGCAAGGGATTAGGTGCCCTCGGACCAACAACACCTACAACTCCTTGGGGACCCTTAGGCTGAGGGGCTGCAAACTGGTTTGGCCCTGCTGTCTGCTGCTGCGGAGCCATGGCATTAAAAACCTGCCCCGCCTGCTGGCTGCCGAAGGGATACGGTGGTGGAGGATGGTTTGGTGTTTGTACAGATGCCAAAGAAGGAGTACGGTGTCCCATCTGACCTTGTGGAGGAGCTTTTCTCCAAGTTGGAAGCCCCTGAGCAGGAGGTGGCTGAAGAACACCAGAAGGTAACTGGTTCCAACCCGGAGGGACAGGCATTGGGTTTGCAGGGTTGAATGGGACCCGAGCACCACCCTGTGCTAACTGAGCCTGCTGTTGTTGATGCTGCTGCTGTTGCTGCTGTAAATGTTGAAGGGATGCTGGATTGAGTTGCCGGTTTGCTTGCATGCCTTGCATGAGATGTCCCTGTGGGCCCATAGGGGTGGCTGGACCATGTGGTGCCTGTGGATGTTGAAGCTGCTGCTGCTGCAGTGCGAGTCCAGACATCATGGGATCTATTGAATCTGAACGAGAACAACATGATGTAATGAAGAAATCTCAACAACAAAGTTGCAGTCAGGTGGAAAGAAAATTCACCTGATTGTGCTGCTGGCCTTGGTAACCTTGGGTGCATCTGTCCACTACTCCCTGACACCATACCCTGTGGAGCCATGACAGGACCAGAGGGTCCCATTGGGGGATTGTTCGGCCGTACCCCACCTAAAAAAAAAAAAGAAAAAAAAAAAAAAGATCATCATATTAATATTGGCTTGCTAATTAAAATAGCAAAAAATTAATACTCCTGTAGAACAGTTATAAGAGATTATAATCTTTAAATACATGTTATTACAGTATTCCAGAAGGATACATTAAACAGCACATGTTTAAAAACAAACTAAAATCTTTCATACTCGTACGATTCCTTAGCTTTATCTCTTTATAAACTTTCCTATCTGCATGGAATTCCACATGACCGAAGTTTACTCATCATGCAGGTGGTCAACCCACAAGGTGGCTTCATGTTGCCATTTTGGGCAAAGCCAGGTTCTGTGGGTGGCCTGGTCACCAGACATTTATTTGCATATGCCGCTCCCAGTTTAGTAACCTTAACCCAGAGTACACTTCTTTATAACTTCATACACTCTATAACCGATTTGGGGAAGATGTGCTTGAACTGCATCAGCTAAAAAAAAAAAACTCACTCACTCATCTTCTATACCGCTTTATCCTTTACTGAGGGTCGCGGGGGACCTGGAGCCTATCCCAGGAGACTTAGGGCACGAGGCAGGGTACACCCTGGACAGGGTGCCAACCATCGCAGGGCACACACACATACACAGACTACGGGCAATTTGGGAATGCCCATTAGCCTAACCTGCATATCTTTGGACTGTGGGAGGAAACCGGAGTACCTGGAGGGAACCCACCAAGCACGGGGAGAACATGCAAACTCCATGCACACAGAGACGGGAATCGAACCTAGACCTTGGAGGTGCAAGGCGACATTAACTAGCTAAAAAAAAACTATTGAATTAATTTTATACATAACAATGACATTTGGTGCAATCCTGGTGATGACAATGGTGTTTGCCTTCACTGTCACTTTGTGGGCAGAAAATAAACAGAATTTGAATTTCCCGAAATTTTGTTTTGCCTCCATCTCGTGAGTTTGAAAAAAGTCCGGTGAGAATCTTCATGAAAAAAAAACTCCATGTTCTAGATTGTTCTGAGTTGCATCCAGTTTATTTCTGTCATTTGTGACCATCTGCTATAGTGGCATTTAAGCCAATGTGGTGGGGTACTGTATCCTAATCATCACCATACCCCAGAAATGCTGCCAAAACTACCCAAGAGAAGCAAGGTCCATTGGTTTTCCTCCAAAAGTTCAAAAGTAGACCATCAGCTGGAAAATTCATCAGTGCTTACAGTTTTATGGGATTCTCAAGGGCCAGTATTGAAAAAATTATCAGGTAAAAGGTTCAACAATCAACAGTGCTCGTTACAGTGAGATGCTTATTAAGGAGCTGAAGCCTAAACTTCAGAGGCCTAAACCTATATCCAAGGGTGTCGTGATCTCGCATGACGATGCATGTCCGCCCACTTCTGGCCACACTGTAGAAACTCTGTAAAAACTTTGTTTTTGAGGTGTTAAAGCGTCCTCCCTATAGTCCTGATCTCGCTCCATCAGACTTTCACTTGTTTGGTCCCCTAACAGCAGCCCTACGAAGAAGAATATTCACTTCTGATGAAGAAGTGAAGACACAGGTGCATTCGTGGCTCGCAGCTCAGCCTAAAACAATTTTTTAATGAGTGAATATAAAAGCTTGTGACAAATAGCAAGGAGACTGTGTTGAAAAATTATGTATTTGTCTTTTTTAAAAGTTAATTAAGATCAAATCTACAACTGTTGTTGGACTACTACATTTCAATTTATACTATGGTATACTAAATTCCATTGTATTTATACATATATGCTTTAGAATGTTAAAAATATTTAATACTGTATTACATGCTTTAAAGTGATCATTTTCATTTTTTTCTATTGTAGATTTAGAACTTCTAAAGGACACTCCCTTTTAAGACTCGTTTTTAACTGGTATTTTGTCCCTCTCTTTATCATGCTCACTAAAGGCGAAAAAAAATCTGAGAGATGGAAGCACCATAAAATGTTGTTATGTTTAATGGTATACATCTTATGGTGCTTTCATGTCTCAGATTTTTTTTCTAATAATTAGATTGTCACATAATCTAAACCTTCTGATAAACGTATGCCTACTGGTAAAAAGAACTTTTCAGTTGGATGTTGTATGTAATTACCAGGACCTTGTTGCATAGAAAACCCAACATCCATCCTCATCTGACCCGGTGCTCCGATGGGTCCGTTTACTCGGACCTCCGGACCTCGGTTTTGCCCACCTGCAACATTGATGGGTCCTTCACCTGCGAATGCATGCAACACCCAAAAAAAACAAAAAAAAAATGCTTACGATTCTAACATGAATAAGTATCATGACAGATACCAATCTGGGCAACAAAACATTGAACAGTTTAGATAAATCACACCTTCGATTTGCACTGACAGAATCCCCAAGTCCCGAAGCTGCTGTTGGTTGTTTTGTGCAAGGAGTCGGAGACGTTCGGCGGCTTCCCTGGGGATGTTAAACGTGACTCGCACGCTGTTCCAGGGCTCCACTCGCTGGGGCGCCAGCCTCTCAGGACCTTCAGCAAACACACAAGTGTAAAAGGATCAAATGTTTAATCTAAAATGTGAGCACTATTACTTAAAAATCTTAGTATTTGTATAATCACCCAGTGAGATCATCTGGGGCATCCCATTCAAGATGGTGTCGAGCTTCTGCTGAAAGTCGTCGTCATCGAGGTTTCCCTTGAAAGCAACGAAGATAGTGGCGCATTCTTGTTCTCCGTGAGGATTCGGGAACCGAGCCAGGCTGCTGTTGGCGTGATTACCGCACGCATCGTCTCCATCCTCCAATCCGCTGTCGTCCTCTGTACCCAGAGCCACCCCGGGAGAACCTGTACACCAGGTGGTCTCAGGTGGGCCGGTCTGCTGCGCCATGGCCCTTTTCACAAAAAGGAAGCTGTGAGGTCTCCTGAGTCTTTACTGCTGTTGTTGGAGTGAAAAATAAAACAAGCTTTTTTTTTTTTTTTTTTACTTCCAAAATATGAAACATGAACACTTTCCAACATAGAGTGCACAAGAAACAAGCCTCCTCAATGTGTCTATATTAAGCCTTTTTAAATATGATGGTTGTTCAAGTCAAACCAGGACTTTTGATTGTGCAGAATAAGAGAGTCATGAGAAAAACACACTTTATTTCTCAATATAATCCCCTACTACGCTTATACCTACTTCATGTCTGAAATGCTGGCCTCCCAGGAACTCCTTTAGATGTGGACACACCTTGTAAAACATCCAGTGTTGTGCTGTTAGTATAGACACCATATTGGATGTAGGGTGTTAATATAAAATAAGTAGCGTGAGTAGCGTCGTTGACGGGTAAAAGGTTTGTAGAATTAGTTAAAAGGTTAAGGCTAAAAATAAGCTGATCCACCTTAATGTAATCAGTAATATTATTATTATAAGTTGAATAACTTAAATCTAATTACAATCAATGAGAAAGAGAGGATTTAAAAAAAGGGTATGTTTTTAAGCTAAATTGTACTTCTTTCAATATCAGACAAATACACTCCCTGTTCGGTAATCGGAGTAGAATCACAGATGAGAAATCGAAAAAGTCGATCGGATAAAGATGAAGTTTTGTCTTAAAACGACTACAGCGTGTTAAAATTCACTTATACCACTTCAATGCTGTTATTTCAGCCAAAGTGAAAATATGAACTAATCCCAGTAAAAATATTCACTTTATCTTTTCTAATTAATATCTATTGGTGTTTGTTTACATTGAGCAAGTAGCGCATTAGTAGCTTATTTTAAAGTAGATTATTAAATCCGGCACATAACTGTTCATAACAGCTTTTACTTAACATTTCGATGTCACTATCTTCCGGCAAATTAAACTTCAGACAGATATTTAAGTACTGCAAAAGTTTCATTAAATTGGGTCGAGACAGTTTTGCGTGATGCTGTGACAAAATCTGGTTGGACAGACTTAGATTTTTCTGAGATTGGTTTCGGGTCCTACAATGTATGAAACGTAAAGATATCATTGAAAGACTAGTTCTGATCTAAATGTACAGACAAAACCTTATATATTATTTATATAGATAAATCTGCTGTTATGGAAGATGATCAGAAAGTAGAAGCAGTCTAGTATTTCTATAGTGTAATGTTCTGTATTGATGCATTTTATACTTTAAAATAATATGCTTATCATTATATATATATATATATATATATATATATATATATATATATGTATGTGTGTGTGTGTATATATTTATGTATATTAAAATCTATGCATGTGCACTGCTCAAAAGATGTATTTATTTTTAAATAAAGTATCTAAATCCATTTCTAGCAAATAAGTGTAATGATTGCTTTGCGCTTGTTTTTTCCCCTTTTTTTTAGACATTAGAATATTTATATAGAATAATCCCAAATGCAGCTAAATACAAATACATGTAATTACTTTTATGCAAACAAAACACTCAAATTAGATTAACCCGGGAAATAATAAAAGAAAAGTTTAAACGCGCTTCCTCGCTGCTCTCTAAACAACAAGTAGCATCCACGGCTAAGTGAGCTACGATAAGTGAGGCTAAGCTAGCTAGCCGGCTAAAATGTTTATTCAAGATTTTTAGCCTTTCTAACCATTTCCTGCAGAGTTCAAATAACCTTTATAACATAGGAATATCGCGTTTTACCTTTTCAGTCCATTTGCAAGTGACAAAGGAATCCAAAGAAGACTTTAGTCAGCTAGCTAACGAATATGCTAACTAGCCGAGCGCTAACAGCAGAGCAGCTCACACAGATCTCATCATCTCCAGCGAAGTGTTTTTTTGCTTCAACTATCAATATTCACAAACAGTAGGTACGCCATCTTCGCAAATGTCCGCTATCAGACGTTACGCCAACGGCGTCGCACTCGGCGTGGGCAACTTTACGGCAATTGACGTAATATAGGTGTCGGAAATTAGTTCTTCTGTTGATTATAGGCTTCTAGTATACGTTAAATGATTTTATTGCTTTAGAATTTTTTTTTACATATAAACACTATAACGTCTACATAAACCATATAATACAACCATTATTTCTGGTAAATGAACAGTTCTAAACGATTTCAACAAATACTTTAAACGCTGATTTTATTACATTGACTAAAACCTACATATCCCATAATGCCCCGCGCGCCAAACCTGTTAGAGACTGGATAAAATTCCCTAAATGCTAGATTATCTGGGGCTTCTGACTTATATTATATATTGTTTTCGTTTTAAAAGTTAAATATTTAAACATAAATATTTGTGTACAAGTAAATAAATAAAAGTCGTTGTTTTGTAATTTACGTTTGCGCAGAAAGGTTGTTCCCCGGATGAGACGGCCGTCTGTGATTGGCCAATAAATAAATAAATAAAATTAAAATGAAGAACGAGAAAATGTTAAATAACTTAGTTATAATAATAATAATAATAATAATAATAATAATAAAAAGGAGACAATTCTTTAAAAAATCTTGTACATAATCAGCAAATATACCAGCAAATAAAATCTAAAAATATATATATATATTAACATCTTATTTAACAATAATATTTCGTAAAATAAAAAATAAACTTCATAAATTCTAAAATAAAAAACATTCGTAATGATTTATATAAAATAAATATTAATTTACAAAATAGAAAACTGGGAATAATATAGTTATAGTATTATATATTATTATTATTATTATTATTATTATTATTATTAATATTATTATTATTATTATTATTATTATTATTATTATTATTAATATAAAAGATAAATAATTTAAATAAGTCCTATAAATAATTGGTGCATAATCAGCATTCAAATAAATGAGATCTTAAAAAGCATAATATTTATTATAATAACATCCTTACTATTTCAGAAAATAAAATAACTTTTTAAAATTATTTTTAAAAATCATAATTCATTAAAAATGATTGTTTATTTAAAGTATTTTTTTTTAAAGTGGAAAAACATTTTTTTGGCTAGTAAAATTAAGGCTTCTTAGTATAAACATAATAAAATATCTAAAGATAAAAAAAAGCTATTAAAAATATATAGGGTGTGTTTTTTAGCTGTCCGTGCAATACATTTAAAATTACTAAACAAACACCAGTTTTATTCAACTTCACTAATTTAATTTTAGCAAATGTCATAAAAAACATACCATGCTCATTGTACACTTCCACTTATACATTGCACTGCTATACATTAAGTTATACTGTATATCGGTAAATCTCAGCTGAAGAGTGCTGTGTTGTGCTATCACGGAGATCGGACGAATTTTACAAGTGGAAAAAAATGAGATTTTATTTTTGTAGACTGTTTAGTAAAAAAAAATCATAATTTTAATAACCTTGTATATTTTCTCAAAACCTCTTCCAATGCAGGGCTGAAACTCTAGATAGCGTTCTGGTGTGTGCAAATGGAAAACTAGCTAACCAGCTAACAAGAAAAAAATACACATCCTGGTGTGTCTTTAATTAAATTTTATTCATTTCAATTCAATTTTATTTTATTTGTATAGCGCTTTTAACACTTGTCGTTGTCGCAAAGCAGCTTTACACAATCAAAAGAATTATTTAAGTTTGTATGGAATTTGAATGTGTATGAATCAGAATGGTCAGA
>JAOVVA010000019.1:1426935-1440755 GCA_028565275.1 Leiocassis micropogon
ACACACACACACACACACACACACACAAACACACACACACACACACACACACACACAAACACACACACACACACACAAACACGGTGTTCATGACCAGGAGGTTGTGCTGCTTGTTTGTGGTCCCCTTTATGGAAGGAGCTCCACCGTCAATGTTTTGAAACATTGTGTTTTCATTTTATTTTAATTTTTATATATTTTATTTGTATCACATAAACAAAACCTATTTAAAATATTAACACTAATATACTGTAAAAAAAAACAAAAAACAAAAAAACAGTGATCATTATTTAGTCTAAAAACAGAGAGGCGGTTACCTTGGTAACGGCTCTGTATCGGCTGCTCGAGGACGGACGTATAGTTACTGATATCCACCTCCGTCAGGACGCCTCCACTGGCCTGAACCTGAGCCACCCAACACACCCATAAAACACCATCAATAATACGGGAAACACTTCTACTAAAGAGACACCAGAAAGCTCACGTCATGTTAGACATCAGAGACAATAATTCAAACAGCCACTTAGGGATGATCTCTGCTCCGATACAAAAACAACAGGAACGTTTTAGTAAAATCTGTCTCCACTCACCCTGCATGGATTATTATTATTATTATTATTATTATTATTAATATTTATACTATTATTAGCTTACAATGAAACCTTGGATTGCAAGTAATGCGGTTCCACAAGACGAGCAAAGATTTTTAATTAATTTTGACTTGAAAAACGAACCAGTCTTGGTTTACAAGTATCATGTACTCAGGCGCGAGTTATTAGCAATGTTCCTTGTTCATTTTTCTGATAAAACAGTCTTTCCGTTAATGTGTGTATGTGTGTGAGAAAGTCAAATAAGAGAGGAGGAAGGGTTATTGTGTAAGACGAGAAGAGGAAGAGGGGGGTTTAATTCCTCTTCTATTAATATAATTCCTTTTCTATCATTTCTTATGGGAAAATTTGCTTTGGTCTACAAGTGTTTTGAAATACGAGCCCGCTTCTGGAACGAATTATGCTCTTAATCCAAGGTTCCACTGTATTTCCCTTTTGGGAATTAACACACACACTCTCTCTGTAGAGGACCACGTGCTTGTCAATCACAATTAAAACTAACTCCGGTGCTGTTGTTCTGAACGAGTGTGAACGCTGTCTTCTGAATCTCGGTCCACACCAAGCAAGAGAACCGGTGCTCGGTCCGATTCCAAACAAACTCTCAATTCGTTCTTTAGTTTGAAACGTGAATGCACACAGACCAAAGATACACTACAAATCAAAAGTTAAGACACCCCTTCTAACTCCATGGTCGCTCCAGATTTTATTTCTTCGTGTTAGACCAAATGAAAGAGGTGTCGCCTCTGTGCTTGTCTCTCTCAACGAAGGGGGCGTGGCCTTATAATAATGGAGACATGGGCTTTGTGGGTACTATAAGACCTCCAAGTCCTAATGAAAACAGTGTGGTCTCGATGCCTGTCAATCACAGGATAGAAGGCGTGGCCTCAATGCGAGTCACTTCCGATAAAGGAGGCGTGGCCGATGGGCTTGTCAGCGCAAGTGAGGGAGGCATGTCTTAAAATAAGTGCATTTTAAAATAACACTACGGTCTGGAGTACTGTGCATCCTTTGAGTGTCGTAGTGTTACTTCCATGTTTATTTTAATATTTAACATTTACAAACTGTTCACGTGGCATAACATCCACAATATTTCACAGATTATTTCATTCCTGTAACATTTTAAGACTTTATACCGTAGACGCCATTTCCTGGGTCAGATTTCCGTCGTAGAACGCAGAGATCCCATTGGCTGCCACTCTGTCCAAAATGGCCGCCAAATCCTGCCGCGTCATGAAGAGTCCAGAGAGAGGAGGACGACCGTCGGGAAGGAAGAGCTCTCGGAACGCCGCCGACAGATTCTCGAGCTTCATCTGGGACAGAGCGTCCGCTACAAGGAGCAAACGGGGTTAGAGCGACGCGTTTCTAATTAGACTTCTGATCAGTGTGAAGGTCAGGCTGTGAAGGTCACCCTGCTCACCCAGGTCGTGGGTCACTTTAAAGCCGTTCCTGGCGACGTCGGCGGCCATCGTGATCACCTCCTTCCAAGACTTTCTACAACAGCAAATTTATAAAAACTGATTATAATGTGAAAATGCTTTTTCAAAAATTTATTCTCTACTATTTTTAAAGGTGCTGTGTAATAAAAATAAAATAAAATAAAGTGTACTCTTTCTAAAGCACAGGACTAAAATCTGTCTATTGCAGTGAGACTAGTTTTACAGGAAGTGCTCGATACACACAGGAGTTAGCCTCAGGTGTTACATGTTAAGAGTGCTTTCTTTGTTTGTTTGTTTGTTTGTTTGTTTGTATTAGGGTTTATTGCCATATCAGCTTCACAGGCTTTTTTTATGGCAGACACATATTAAACATTTAACTAATTTATACGAACCAATATAATATTATGTTATAGATATAATGTAAGGGATTTAAATGGTAGTTGGGGGGAAAAAAAAGTAATAATAATAATAATAATTATTATTATTATTATTATAATAATAATAATAATAAAAAAATTAATATCATTACATTATAAAATCACCTTGGCTAGAAGAACAAGATTTTACACATGCTTCGTTAGAGGAGCAAATTAGAGGCGACAACCTTTAAGGACGTGGAGGAGCATAAACAGTGACCAGGAAGCCTTTTGGGATTCAGCCAAAGATGATCAAGTGTGAAGCAGGAACTTACTTTCCGTAGAGCTGGTGAGCTTGGTGCAGTCCACTGAGCATGCCCGGTACAGCCACTGTGAGACCTGGCTGAAAGAGCAAACGATGGATATGTTTAACAAACACACTTATCTGAGTTTACAGTCTGACGAATCCGGGTCTGCCCGAGAGAGAAAGGTCGTTCCTTGGAAGGTGATAATTCTAAATAACGCTCATATTGAATTACACCTGGAAAACATGGAACATGGAAAACTGAGGAAAAATGTTTATCAGTTACAGCAATTTTCCAAAACAATTTCTGGAAATTCGAAGGGATTTAACATGTTGACTCTGGAGATTTTTTTTTTTAGGATTGTTGCTCACGGGCCATGTGTGTAACTCAGCCAGGCATGGGGTTTGAACTCACACCTTAACTACTGAGTGTCATCACATCAACCAGTGTGTGTGTGTGTGTGTGTGTGTGTGTGTGTGTGTGTGCGCGTTCTTCTGTTCCTGATGGTTCTTTAAGCAGATAAGAACACTCCGGTACTAGAGCGGTTTTGTTTCACTCTAGAAAGGAAATGATTCAAGTTCCTGCAGGTGAGTCGATTCAGGGTCGAATCAAACACGCTGTTGGTTTGTCGGATTCTTTTGTTAGATACTAGATATTAAATATAACCAAAGAAATCAAAACTGAGCGGGTTGGTAGTTATTTATTAACTACGTAGAAGAACGTAACAATTTTTTACTCCCTGTTTCAGATCAGACTGCAGCCGTCAGAGCCACATTGCTATAATTCTTTTAATCCCCTTCACAGTTCACACTTTTATTTTGTAAATTCCATTCCTGTGTAATTTACATTTCTATTACAATTCTATTTCATATTGTAACTTAGTTCTATTTCATTTATATATTATGCTTTTATATAATGTGTTTTCTAGAGTAATATTTTCGTTTGTAGTGTAATTTTTCTATTTTGGGTCACTGACAGTCTGATAAGCGTTTCACTGCATATTATTTTGTGTATTGTGTGTGTGACAAATAAAATTGGAATTTACTTTTAGAAAAAAAAAAGAAGAAGAAAAAGAGGAGGCTCGAACCCCTGACCTTCTGATCAATAAAGCAATGCTTTACGTGTGGAGTCACCACTGGTCTCATCTCAATGCTTGGGTGAAAAATATCTTTAATTATCTGCAGCATAAAAACACACCAAACTAAATTAAACATGAAATAAAAGGATTAAGACTGAGAGTCGATTATTTGTCACGTGACCTTTACTGCACAGTGAAGTTATTTTCCCAGAGCAGGGTCGGCCAGGATACAGCGCCCCCTGGAACAGACAGGGTTAAGGGCCTTGCTCAAGGGCTCAACAGTGACAACAGCGTCCGTTGTGCTGGGATTTGAACCCACAACCTTCCGATCCGTAACAGAGCCTTAACTGTTTGAACCACACCACCTCTATTAACTACACTGTTGACATGAGTGACAGTGGGTGTGTCTCCATTCCGGGGCCGCACCCTGTGAAGGACACATTTAAAGCCTGATTGCGTCATAGCGCCGTGAATAAGACTGTCCCGTTTTCGAAGCCTCCTTCAAACGCAGTCGTCTTTGTCCTTACGACAAATGTAAGGTGTATACTTAACAGCCTAAACTATCCCAAGACGCTTTGCGAGCCGGGGAAGAGGCCAGAAGAGACGATGGTGGATGCAGGACCCGTGAACATTAAAACATTTTTAAACCATGATCATTATGATTCTGTAGATAATTTATACTTCATATTACACTGATGCAACAATAAGGCAGGTACTTACCTGGGTACCTACATAGACCAGACCGTCTCTCACTTCGGTTCGGCCTTCATGGTCCACACAGTCAGTGGAGCCCACAAGACTATGAGACCCTTGGAATGAGACTCAGCTAATTTGTTTACCTTTTGCTGTAGATCCTGCAGCATGTCCTCCCTCAGGCCAGAGGGCGCCGTTTCACGGAAGTCGATGATGCGGCTCTCGTTCTTTCGGATGTCGTGGACCAGCATGACTCCTCCACTGTAACGGCAGAAACGGGACAGCTTTTAACTCTGAGCTGCAGTGGAAGAGTTTATTATTAAATACTCTTATCGATTGCACGCTGATTAAAGGAGAAGCGTGTGCCGTACCCGCCGATGCCCGAGCTGTGGGGGTGGATGATGCCTAAGCAGAGGGCGGCAGCGATGGCAGCGTCCACGCTCGAACCCTGCTGACCAAGAACGTCGAAACCCAGCGAGGTGCAGCGAGCCACATCCGTCACCACGGCACCCTGATTAAAGATCTGAGACAACAACAACACCGGGAGCTGGTTTTAGTGAGACGACATCACACATAAGGTTGCGTAATAAAGTGCAACAGATAAATGAAATTATTCTCTTCGTGTATACCATCAGGGGAATCAGATGGGACATACTGGGAGGTATATAATGGGACATACTGGGAGGTATATAATGGGACATACTGGGAGGTATATAATGGGACATACTGGGAGGTATATAATGGGAAACTGGAGATCAAAGTGCAGATTAAATCCTGATCCAGCTAGCAAACAGCAATATTTATTTTCTAAGCAAACATGTGAGACACGATTTCCATGACAGCGACAAGAAACAGAGCGAGAAAGGAGAAATATTTGTGTTTAATAACTTAGCGTTAGACGCTCGTTTACACACATACACGGCTCCTAATGCTGACATTATCTGTACGCTCGTGTCCGCTCAGACCCCAAAAAAGCTTTTTTTAAGCACCTGCGGTTCTCCTACGTAGATCTGCACGATGAGGGCGATGGTAACCCCGGTGGCGAAGGTCAGACAGGCGGTGATGAGGACGGTGAGGCCGTCTCGTGTACACGCGCATTCCTGAGCCAGCGGGTCTCGCCTCGTCTCTCTCAGAGGAGACGAATCACGGCTGGCCAGGTCAGACGCAGACGAGGCCATGCGCTGCAGACGTGCCGACTTCAGGAACAGGTCCGGGTCTGAGGAGAAATATCAGAAACATTCATATACTAACTTATCTGTCTATGTTAAAGGTGTGTATTATGTCACATCACATCATAATGTTTAGCCTGGTCACGTTTATGAATTTTTTATAAACCAGCAGCTTTATGGTGCATTAACCTTATGAAGGAGATCTGAAGGTAATTAAAAAAGTTTTGACTCAAACAATATCTCAAATATAAAATGCACTGCATGTTAGAGACCGTTGATTCGATTCAGTTTTTGGGAATTGAAATTTTCAACTTGATTCCATGATTCTGTGTGAAGCAGTTATATTTCCTACAGCTTTAGAAATATTAAAAACTACATTAAAGTGTCTAATAAACATTTAAATGTTGTATAACTGTGTGTTGATTTCTTTAATGTCATGTCCTATACAAGGTGAATCTTTCTCTTGCACCAAACACGCATGAACTCAATATTATGAACTCACTATAAATACTATAACAATGATGTGAATCAATTCAGAAACGAAAACTGACTCATCGATCCAATGAATCAGTTCGGATCCAATGAAGCAAAGGACTGATTAAACTGCGTAATCGCTTTACCCGCACATCTCGACTACTTGTTATCTTACGAACATTGTACTGTAACAGAAAGACAAACAACAACGAAACGGAATTAATATTCCATAAGTGGTAAAAAGATACTCCTTAAAGACAATATAAATCCATCATCATTATAACACTATTACTTATATAATAATCATAATAATAGTAAATAATATTAAATATCATATCATTATAGTAAATAATAATCCTATTCTTATTGGATGCGAACACACTGTCTAATAACACAACACATCTGAGCTGCTATATAAGCAGTTTGTGTTTATTATACTACACATTCGCTCCAGCTCTAATCAGCTATTAGTGTTTGATGGACGTGCGCTCTGATATATACACTATGCACGCTTCATAAAGCTCACAAAGGATCTGTGATGTTTATAAAGCAAAAGAAGAGGATGAAGACTTGCGTATGCATCAGTACACCGTAAGTGGTTAAAGCTTAGTCACCCCGCCTAATGCAAACACCGCTACAGGATTAGGATTCGGGTCCATACACTTCATCCTACAGCGCAAGTTTTAGCAAAAACGACACTGTTTCTGCCGTGACCGGCGGGCAGGGAGAGGACGATCAGCTTCATTATTGCATTTAATTCATTATTTCACACTTCAAGATGTAAATCAACGTCAACATGTAGGTGGAAATTCATTTCAAGGCCGATTTTGTTTTAAAATGCTGAGAAAATTGTTTTTTTTTATAAAAAAGAACAAAAGAATGGCGAGTCATACCAGAACCGATTACCCCCCCCCATGGACCAACGTTTTATTAATAAAAGGCTTCCTAACCCCTAGTACTCTTTAGTTATGTAAAAGGATAAATAACACCCAAGCGTGACCCATTATAGTTATTAATTACACTATTTGATTTCCGATTTGAGGGAATTAAGAGAGTTTAACTTAATTCCGTATTAACATGTATTTTTCTGGCCTTTTTTTTGGCTCAGTGGTAGATGTTTCGCCTGACATGCAGGAGGCCCGGGTTCGATTCCCAGCCAGTGCCCAAACCCCTGCCAGGGGATGCAGTGCCGGTCCCAAGCCCGGACAAAACGGGAGGGTTGAGGCAGGAATGGCATCCGGTGTAAAACCTGTGCCAAGCTTGTATGTGCAGACCGGATGGCGACCTCTTGCCGGGAGCAGCTGAAAGACCAACAACAACGACTTGGTGGGAACTGAACATTGAGACGCAGGAGAGTGGCACAGGAGAGCCGTTCTTCCAGTGGATATTAAACTGTACAAGTCTTCTCAGTGTTTCCCACAATCAGTGTTTCCCCTACAATCAGTGTACAGGCACGGCAGGCCAAAAAAAAATTTTCCCCAAAAAATTCAAAAACAAACTTTCCGCCAAAGTCCCAACATGTCCCAAAATTTCCAAACATACGGTCTGCATTTTTCCCCCAAATATGCAGCACAAATTCTTAAGACACACATTTAATATTCCCTAACAAAAATTCCCAAAATCTTAAACTCACAGTCCCAAAATGCCCTAATTTGTGTTTCATTTTCCCTCAAACATGATCTCCACAGTGCCAAAAAAAACATATTGTTGCCAAATTCCTAAACACACTGCCCTGAAATTCCCCCATATTGTCCCTACCATACTGACCCCCGATATTCCAAAGAATTTTTCTCAAATTCCGTACAATACTGACCACTAAAATTCCAAAGCATGTTCCCCAAATTCCATGTAAGACTGACCATGAAAATTCCAAGCAAAACTGACCCAAAAATGACAAAGCTTTTTTGCCAAAATCCATACGATACTGACAACAAAAATTCCATACAATACTGACCCCCAAGATTCCAAAGCATTTCCCCCAAATTGCATACTACACCAACACCCACAATTCCAATGCATTTCCCCCAAATTCCATAGGATACTGACCATAAAAAAATTCAATGACATTGGCCCCGAAAATTCCAAAGCCTTTTCCACAAATTCAATATCATACTGACCATGAACATTCCAAATACTGACCCCCCAAAAAATTCCAAAGCATCCATGTGACGCTGATCCCCAAAATTCCAAAGCATTTTCCAGAAACTTCATACGATACTGACCATGAAAATTCCAAAGCTAAAACTCACTATTTAAAAAAACAACAAAACGGTCTTAAATCCGTGTTCACTGTATAGTAACAGTAACCTTCCTTTGAACATGTGACGGAAACATTAAAGCTCGTGCAGTGTAAACGGTCACCTGCTGGGGTTTCGGGAGCAGGTCGCGCGCTGCGCATTTTGTTTAATAAACGGACAGGAATCTCAGTCCAGGCGGAAACTGATTCCGGTGTAAAGGTTTCTTTTTTTGTAGCCTGGTCCGGTTTAACAGGTCTTTATATGTGTGTGTGTGTGTGTGTGTGTGTGAGAGATGTACAGACAGTGTGAGCTCAGACAGACGATGACATGGAAATCTGATCAGCGTGTATAATAAGGTCACGTGACCGAGGTTGCCACACTCACCTGTGTCCTGCTCACCCAGGAAATTGTCCTCGTCTCTGCGGGACTTCAGGCCGCTCTCCCCGGCCAGCACGTCGTCCTCGGGTAGGCGGGGGAAGCTGGTGATGCTCATGTAGTCCACCGGGGAGTAAGCGCTGCCCAGAGCCGTGTCCTGCCCCGCGTCCTTATCGGCCATCTTACCGCTGGTGTAACCAGCCAGAGCGTCGGCTGAAGACGCGGACATCACCGCCGATTATAACGATAACAACAACAACAAGAAGAAGAAACCGGCGGCTTCTGAGTCACTACCGATTCCTGATTTGCGACCGCGCATGCGCACAATCATCATCATCATCCTCAGGTGCAGGCGTGAACGTACTGCGCACGCGCGGTGCAAATCTGCCCTGGGAGGCTAACAACTACCCGAGGCGTTACTGTTAAATGTTTTGAGTTTATTTTACAATTAATTTACATCTTTCATGCAGGGAAACCAGAATAACAGGACACATTCCAACTCCCCCCCCAAAAAAAGAACAAAGAAAAAAAGAATGGAGTTTTCTTTGTAATACACAAGTGTCTCACAATTGCTTTCAAAATGTTTATGAAGTCACGAGGGCTCATTAGAACATCTGTGTTAGAAACATAGAGCTGAAAAGAAACAGGAACTTTAAAAGAGGGATGTAAAGTGGCGGGTGGGTGCTTGGGGCAGGGGTGATGTTGTGGTTATTCCTGTCGCCTTGCACCTCCAGCCTCGAGGTTTTGATTCCCATCTCGAGTCTGTGTGGAGTTTGCATGCTCTCCTCGTGCTGGGTGTAAGCAGCTCTCCGGTACTCCAGTTCCCTCCCACAGTCCAAAGCTCTACATATTAGGCTAATTGGCATTCCCAAATTGCCCATAGTGTGTATGTGTGATGGATTGGCACGCCGCCCTGGGTGTACCCTGCCTCGTGCCTTAAGTCTCCTGGGATATATGCAACCCCCCCCCCTTGATCCTGTACAGGATGAAGCAGTATAGACAGTAAGTGAGTGTGAAGTGGCGTTGAACACTTTTTAATCAAACTACTCTAATTAAAAAGTGTTCAGTGCCACTTTAGCGCTCACTGAACCCCACGCAAAAGTATTTTCAGTGCCTTACATAGGGACAGTTGGTGAAAAATATTAAATTAATTTCAATTCAATTTTATTTGTATACCGCTTTTAACAATTGTCATTGTCGCAAAGCTGCTTTACACAATTATTAGAAAATTATGGAAATGTGTATGAATCTAAATTATCGGATTGTCCCTGACGAGGGCGACAGTGCTGAGGGAAAACTCCCCGAGATGGCAATAGAAAGACACCTTAAGAGGAACCAGACTCAACAGGGAACCCATCCTCAGTTGGGTGATAGCAGCGACTATCAGTCGAGCGACTATATCGGGCGACTGCAGTCACAAGTCCTTAAAGAACAGCTGTCTGCATCAGCCGAGTTCAGGACCGTCTTCATGGTAAAGAAAAACGTCCCTAGTCACCACATGTATCCCAAGCAGACCACACGGGGCATCCATGTGACGAGATCTCCAACCAGAAGTGGAGCACCAGGACAGGTCAGACAGGTCCAGAGGGCAGAGGGGGTCTGGACCACTGGCAGCTCAGGAGCGACATGCGTAGCTCGACAGAGAGGAAGGGAGGGGGGGGGAGAAGAGAGGGAAGGGGAGAGGTATTGTCACAGTCACACAATGTATAAAGTGAATGTATATTTAGTGTAGAGTGCAAGCAGGGACTCCGGCAGGACAAACTCTGGCATCATAACTAAAAGAGAGAGCCAGAAGGATACACAAACATAAGGGGGAACTGGGATGTAAAGCAACCAGTCATTCCACCATCAACAAACCTGAGTGATCAATGAGAGTGTGGAAGACAGCATCTAAACATAACAGTTCACCATAATACTCTACGTCCATGAGTCCCCCAGATCTGCTCCTTTACCTAAGGCAAATCTATTTACAGAAATGCTTGATTAAATAAATAGGTTTTTAGCCTAGACTTAAACACTGAGACTGTGTCCCGAACACTATTTGGAAAGCTATTCCATAACTTTGGGGCTTTGTAAGAAAAAGCTCTGCCACCTGCTGTAGTTTTTTATAATACGCGGTACTGACAAACAGCCTGCACCCTTTGATTAAAATAGGCGTGGCAGATCATAAGACACTAGCAGTTCACTCAGATACCGCGGCGTGAGACCATTTAATGCTTTATATGTCAAAAGTAGTATTTTCAAATCAATGCGAAATTTCACAGGGAGCCAATGAAGTGAAGATAAGATGGGGGTGATGTGCTTGTATCTTCTGCTTCTAGTGAGGACTCTCGCTGCTGCATTCTGGACTAACTGAAGCTTGTTTATGCACCCAGTTAAACAACCAGACAGTAAGGCGTTACAATAGTCCAAACTAGAGGTGATAAATGTATGAACTAGTTTTTCTGCATGGTTTAGTGACAATATATTCCTTAACTTGGCAATATTTCTGAGGTGAAAAAATGCTATCCTGGTGAAATTTTCTATATAAGCTTCAAATGAAAGACTAGAAACTATAATCACACTGAGATCTCTTACTGTTGCACTAGATAGAACAGAAATGGCATCGAAAGTTACAGTGTGATCTAAAATCTTGCTTCTATCTGCATGGGGTTCTATGACTAGAACTTCCTTCTTATCAGGATTAAGCAGAAGGAAGTTAATTAGCATCCAGTCTCTTATATCCTTTACGCATTGCTCAACTTTAGCAAGCTGGTTTTTCTCATCTGGTTTTGCTGAGACATATAACTGTGTGTCGTCAGCATAACGATTGTGGCAGGATAAGTGAAGCGCTTCCTACCTGTTTTCTGGTTGGCTGCTTGTTAATTGATTGTCCTATCGTGGGTTTGTGTAATCCTATATAAGCCGGTTGGTAAGGTGTCCCGCCCCCTTGTTTCCATCGCTGCATTTTGTTATATCCCGAACGGCATTCGGAAGCCCTGTCCTGTTACTTGGCTGAGGTTGCCCTTTTTGCAGGTAAGGATGTCAGTCGCGGTGCGTGCTTCAGTTGGGATTTGCATATTATAGCAGGGTTTCTTCTGTGGTATTTACAGTCTAGCACACCTGATTTAAGACAACAGGGCATTTACCTGGCGTTATGGACGTGTCCGTTGCTCCCGGTAAACTCGCTGTCTTCCTGCTGGTCTGATTGAGCTCTCAGCTTCCCGGAACATGGTTTGTCCGCCGTTCTGGTGAGATTCGGGTATCACCTTGCACGGTATGTATTTAAATTGTTTACGTTTATGCAGGATGTTTTGCGTGTAATGGTTTTAACTGTAATCTTATGTAACAGACCGGTGGTGTCGCGACGTCGATTGGCTTCCTGTGGTGGTGCTACGCGGGGAGCATTACCGGAGACGCTGCTGTTTTGCCGCTGCGGTTTTTTATTATTTATTTCATGTTGGGTTTAAATCTTGGTGTCCTTTTATTTATTTAAATTTTATTTCTGTGGTTTTTTTTTTTTATAGCTTCTCTCTACTGTTCCCCTGCTCGTTTTAGGGCTTTGCCTTAGAGTTTAGTTTGTTTGTTTACTTCCTGCTTGCGTGGTTTACAGCCCTTCCGGGTTGTAAATCACTGTGTGTGTATGTGGGTGTATCCCCCGGTTTTGTAAATTAATGTGTAGTGAGTGTTTGTTGGGTTATTGTGTGTTGTACGTGTGTGGAGAGAGAGAGAGAGAGAGAGAGAGAGAGAGCGCATGTATGAGAGGCATGTGGAAAAAATCCTATTGGCTTGGAGTCTAATTTAGCCGTAGTGTGTGCAGATGTGAGTTGGCTTCTTTGCCAATAGGATTTCCTTGAGGTTTTCTTTGTTGTGAATTTATATTTGAGTTAATTAATTATGATTTTTTGTGTTTATGGGCCAGCTGTAAGGGTGGGCAGCCTTTGTTTCTTAGTATCCGTGAGTGATTGTACTTGTTTAAGAAAATAATTTAATTCTTTTTGGTACAGGTGCCGGGTGGTTTAAGACAGAGGTGGAATTCTGGTGCTGGTTTCTCTTTGAATGTGTGGAATGCGGGTATGTGTGTGTGTTTGTGTGTGTGTGAGAGAGTCACCAATGTGATTGCAGGTTGCTGTGTCGGGTAGGCCGATTGTGCCCTTAGGTCCTGCTGCCTGTCCTCGGCTTCGGTGACTGAAGCTCTGGATGTTCAGGTTGCTCACTGTAAGAGCCATATTTCATTTAAAAAAATTTGTTGTTGTGTTTATTTCTATTTCATTGTTAAGCATTAAGCATTAAGTTATTAGTTAAGCATTTAGTATGATAATCGTAAGTTGTTCTGTGACATCATTCCATCTGTGACGTCATTCCATAGTTGCGTGACTATTGAGCACGGTAAAAATCAGTTAAGATACGGAAGTTGTGGAGAACACAAGCTTTTGACCGTAAACAAGAAACCGTGATCTAAAAGATATAGCAAATAGGTTGTTGTAACCATAATTTAAGACCGTAATCTAAAAGATACAGCAAATAGGTTGTTGTAACCGTGATTTAAGACCGTTATCCAAAAGATACAGCAAATAGGTTGTTGTAACTGTAATTTAAGACCGTAAGCTACAAGATACAGCAGCTGTTGTAACCACAGTGGATTTATGCAAGAAACTATAAGAACTGTTGAACTTTGATGTTGAAAATAAAACAAGAGACAAAGAATTCCACAGACGTCCGAGTCGTGAGTAACCAAGTGTAACAAGAAAGATACGCGTCAGAACTTGTGAATAACATGCCCGTACACTCACCTTGAATGGGTTTATTCTATGTGAACTGCGGGTCCTAGTAATTGTTTTCCTTTTTTTTTTTACATAAATTGTTTCTTTGGGCGATTATGTCGCCCAAAGGAAGCATGTAAAGGGGAAAAAAGCAGTGGCCCTAAAATTGAACCCTGTGGAACACCAAACTCCACTGGAGAACATGCAGAATAATCACTATTTAAATCTACATACTGATAATGATCAGTCAAATAGGACCTGAGTCAGGAGAGGGCTGTTCCCTTTCAAAGGCTACACTCGATGCTGCATGAAAACGCTATGGGAACATCTTGTCATGTTGCCGGTTGTGA
>JAOVVA010000019.1:1450196-1460606 GCA_028565275.1 Leiocassis micropogon
ATGTAGAAAGAAATAAAAATCAGGAACCATCATGGAGTTAGAAAGTCACCCCAAACTTTTGAACGGTAGTGTATATGAGACAACGTTGGAACAAAGCGTGTTTATGAGAGGACATTGAAAAGCATGACACAACATTGAGGTGGGTTGTATATAATTGAATGTTGAATTTTGATTGTATATAGTATTGTACGTGTTGTTTTTGGGGAATAACGTTAACGCTTACCTCGCGGTGTCAGCCACGTTGGCTGTACTCTGGTCCAGGTTGGACAAGGAGACGTAGACAGACATGCTAGGATGCTCGATGAGCAGGTCCTCCATGGGGCTGGCTTCAGCTGGCGCTCCCTCTGCAGTGAAACAGGGTGGAGGAGTGATGAACCAACTCTCGTCCAACCCACAGGGGGCGGAGTCAGACGGCCCAAGTGGGGAGGGAGAGTTGGGGGAAAGCGGGGCGCGAAGGGAACGAGACGAGGGAGGACATGCTGCCTGACTGCGGCCTGCTCTAGTCCTGCGCCGTTTGCATGAGAAAGGGGCGGAGTCGCCTGTACGAGAGGGGGGAGGAGTGGCTGTATCACATTCAGGCTCCACCCTCTGACACTCACTATGTGGAAGAGACTGTGCTATCGATGGGACCTCTGCCCCGTCCTCACCCAACCTGGTACAGTCGCTGTCGTCTGATAGTGGAGGGAGGGAAGGTCGGAAGGCGGGGTGGAGGGGGAGGATATAAAGCAAAGGTGGAAAGAAGGAAAGGCAGGCGGGGTAACAACAGTAAATAAAGCCATGCAGGTCAACACAAACAAACACACAGAGCAGTGGGAGGAACCGAGTCAAAATGGGGAGATGGGAGAAGGTTAAAAAAACAAAAAAACATAAGACATAAAAATATTAATATTAGTGTCATGAATAGTGTCTGTGATGTTTTACAATAATATGAGCCTTGTAATATGAGGTTTTATTTAGCATTGTCTCTCTTCTGAGAGTCTTTATTCTTTCTTTGATCTCTTTCTGTCCGTCTTTCCTTACTTTCTTACACCCATCCTGTCTTTCTTTCTTTCTTTCTTTCTTTCTTTCTTTCTTTCACTTTGACTCTTTAGTTTTTTCTTTTTTTAATCTTGTTCTTTTGATCTTTTTTGCTTTAGAACAATATGAAGGTAAATGCTACACCTATCGTTTCATTGTATTTTCTTTCGTTCTTTCCTTTTTATCTTTTCTGGCTTTTTTCTTTCATTTACCTATTTCTGTTGGTCTTTTTATTTCTTAGCATCATTCTTTCAATCTTCATTCCTTCCCTGCAACCTCAGCGTTAGCCCCTTGTCTTTTTTCTTTCTACTATCTTCTCCTTGTTTACCATCCTGCCTAGCACCCTTCTCTCTTTTTTCCATCCATCTATCTGTCCTTTCTTCCCTTAAACCCTTTATTTTTTTGCCACTCTTTTGCTTTTTTTTCCTTTTCTGTCTGTCTTTCTTAATTTTTTACATCAGTCCTGCTTAGTAGTCTCCTCCCTTCCGTCTTTCACATATGCCGCCTTTCTGAGAGTGGACTGACTGAAGACAACATGGCGGATCAGTGATGAGATGATCTCAATCAACAGCCCGCTGATGGCGTGTCCCAAACCAAACACTCTATTCACCATATTCATGGTGGAGTGAAACAATGCACTAAATAGTGAATATGCTGAGGTTTGGGACACATCATTACATTCTCTTTCCCCTTGAAACACAATCAACATTAACTGATACCTCCTACTCACCGGGTACGCTGACCAGGAGCCATCCCTCCTCGTCCGCTTCGGTCACGCACGGCTTGGGTCCATTGAGCTCAGCGGAAACTTGCTCCACCTCTCCGAACAGCAGGTTGCTAAGTCGCTGGAACATGGTCGCCTTGGAGGTCAAAGGGCAGGTATTTTAGGTATCCTGAGGGAGAGCTGCCTTGGAATTTGTTTTGGAAAAACACTGGCTCTACAGTTGGTAATGCTGATGGTCTTCTGTGGCAGGTTGTGAAAGACCAGCACGGGTTGGTAATGGTGTGTTTTGCTTGTCAAGCCCTTGTTGGTAGAAGAGTTGATTAACCCTCGAAGTGCAAATTTATCTTCTGTTACTGCAAAGGCCTGCAGGAGACACAGGAAAGCAGGAGAGACCAGAAAAATGTGTTAACACAGGTAGGTAACTGTCAAAAAAAATCACATTATAAGAGTTTTGAGATGAGATTAATTTAACTTAAATTAGCAATGCATTACTCTTCATTAAAGGATACCTATTATACAAAACTATTTTTGTCATTTTTGGACATTCAGATGAGTCTGGAGTGTGTCTGTGTGTGTGCAAACAAAATACACAAGAAAAAAAATCCCAAATTTTTGTCCTTTTTCCATTTCCCCCCAAAACTGCACTGGGTTTAAACAAGCCAATTAGATTCCCCCCTACTGTGACCTCATATAAGAAGAGGCTTGTTGCTCAGCTATGTTGTTCTCTAGAGCGGTGTGGCTCTAAAGTAGCTCAATTAAACAGACGCTGAAATGAAACAGAGGGACTTTAAGGTAAGGAAAATGCATTATTCAAGCAGTATTCAACAACTTGGCATAGGTTTTTACTCCGGATGTCCTTTGACAGATAACTTGGTAAAGATCATTAAAATATGGGACCTTTAAAAAGATATCATCATAGAGAACAATCCAAGTGATTTTTTTTACTTGCTTAAATAAGATTCAACAATGATTCTTACTTGGAGGAAACCAGAACCTTTTTTGGAAAGCTAAAAATTCTTATCTATACAGTTTACCTTCATAACGATCCCTAAAGAACAATATAACTAAGACTGTACAATCATGGAAAAGTTCAATCCTATCACTGGTTGTTTGATGTGATGAAGCAAAGGGTCAGGGAAGCACCATGGAGGAGCTGGACTACCGTTCCCATCAGCCACTGAGAGTCAGGTGTCACCAACCTCATTCGTCTTTAGTTTGTTTAGTTCTGTGTAATTCAGTTCCATGTTTTTTGTGCCTTAGTCTTGCTTGTGTTATAGTTACGTGTTGTTGTGCTTCTGGTGTGTTTACGGTGTCTGAGTATTGCTCATGATTATAGTGTTTTTGCCCCAGGTCCTAGTCCATGTTCAGAGTGTTTTCGCATTTCTTTGGTATTCATGGACTACACAAGTGCACTTCCTTATTTGTACAAATTGTATTCTTTAAAATACTTTTTATTCCTTAACAGCTACAACATCATTTCAATTACAGGACACAACTATCACCAGCACCCTTTCCTCACCATGCACCTAAACGTGTGCTCAACTATCAGATATACACAAATGCTATTATAAGAAAAGCACACTGATACACTTCTCCTCAAATATTCTTAGACCTGACAGTGTATTACACATGAACTGTGGATCTCTCTCTCTCTCTCTCTCTCGCTAAAAGAAAAGGACATAAGTACACTATAGTAAGTTTGGTTATTAAAGCATTCAATCGAATGGGTGTAATATTCAGGTAAAAACAAATGACTTGTTTGTCTGGTGTTTGGAAAGCTTTTCCACATACGGATCATCTGACATGAAAGACGTGAAAACATCTTACAGCTTTGGGTTTTATTGGTTAGCCTTTCTGGATTATCTGGTTTTATGTTTTTTGTGCATAAGGCCTTAAAAGTTAGTCGCAGAATTTGACTGATTTATTTATTTATTTATTTTTACAGTCTTGAGAGTAATTTGAGGTTAAAAGAAGGTGCGATTCTATCAAGACTTGATGGTGTCACAGATTTGCTTCTTTTGACTCAACTTGATGGACATTTATTTAAGGGAAGTGATGGTTATATTACAGCATTATCATGCACAGGTGTGAATTTTTCTATAGGACTCTCATTCTATGTTCATTTTAATCGTTAGCTTTTTTTTCTTCTTTTATTAATGCTCTTTTAAAAAAATATTAAATATTAACACCAGAAACAAAACAATTCACTGCAAATAGTGTGTAAATCATGTCACCGCTGTAGTCCCGGTGGTGGAGGAATAGAGTAGGCATATGGCTTATAGTGTTTTTAATGTTGAATAAATAAATTCATAAATGAATAATCCAGTTCAGCTGTGGGGAAAAAAAACAGCCAATCAGGAGAAGTTTTTCCGAGAGGAAGTGGCACAGATATTCCAGGTGGTGGCGCTAAATCGAATGGAATGCCTGAACATTATTAATAATTCATCAGAAAAGCACATATACATATCAGGTTCAGAACTCCAGTTTTAGAGAAATACTACTGATCCTCAGCTGTTCAGTCACAAAAGCAATGTAAATGTTTTTCCAGTCACACACAAATTCTAGCCTCGCCCTGCCAAAATTTGCATCAAGTTGCCTCAGCGGACCCGTTTAGTCTCCGTTTCTTACCTCTAACACTGACGCCTAATGAGGCTCCAGATCTAATTGAATTTGAATTAATCAAAATTTAAAACTACAAAGGAGCACAGACCTAAACTAGGATCATTAGCAAGATATAAAGAGAGATAACTCAGAGGGTCCTGATTAAAAGGCTAACAGAAGACATACGGACAGAAATAATGCATAAATAATTTCTTTCTGTTTATTCATAGTTGTGGAATGTATATGAAACAAGCCAGTTCCTGTGTAGGTTATAGCAGCTATAAACAAAATACAGTAAAAATAAATAAAATAAATCATTGTCTCATACTCTCTTTATCCTGTGTACAGGGGCATGCTGGGTCTGGAGCCTATCCGAGGAGACTTAGGGCACAAGGCGGGGTGCCACACTCACACGCTCATTCACATACTACAGGCAATTTGGGATCGCCAGTTAGCCTAATCTTCAGGACTTTGGGAGGAAACCGAAGTACCCGAGAGTAAACCCCACCAAGCACGGAGCGAACATGCAAACTCCATGTACACAGACCCCGAGGCGGGAATCAAACCCGGACCATGGAGGTGCAAGGTGACAGTGCTAACCACTACGCCACTGTGCTACGCTAAATAAATAACGAGCTTGCCACAAACAAGATAAAGCACTTTTTTTTTTTCGTTTTATTTATTTGATCAGGGACAATGCACAAACAACATTAGTCTAAAATAAGAAGAGATGTCATGTGCCAGGTTATAGCAAAAATGCTAATTTCCACCCGCAGTCCCTGGACAGGTTGTTGTTACACTTACAAAAGCTTTGTCCTAAAATAAAATTTTAGATACCTTACAGCTTTACCTTTCATTCTTACAAATGTTCCCTCAGCATATCATATCAATACGTTTTGTTATCACATGCACTGATAGAAAATTAATCACCACTACAACTATTTAAGAGCACATTATAGACTTAATTAAGCTATGAAATTCCATAAAGTTCCACCTTGTTCACTTCTTTACTACTTGTAAATAGTGTCCAGGTGTGGTTGGAATTTGGTTTTATTTTCTGTCATTGGTTTTAGTCTCCTAGCAACTGCTCACTCGGTGTTTGTACTATATACAATATCATTTTGCATGAACTCTACTTCAGTAGTGCACTTACTGTATATAGGGACCTGAATTCAACATGGCTCCTTATTTCTGAGTTACAGTTTATTAACCGTATTCTTCCTAATGGCTAACTGGCTACCCAGTTTATATATTTGTGTACGTACCATGTATCACATATCATGTACAATCATTTAACAACGTATGTGCGTCTTACTGCACTAAATCCAAACTGACCCCAAGTACGTACACTAGGTTCTAGTTTATTAACAATACCTATTTGCAACATCCAAGTACCACTGCACGTATATTCCATTGTACATATTGTTCTACTTATCTTCTTTGTCTTATTTTAAATTCTCTTCATTGCTGCTGGTCTCTGAGAGCTGCAAAACTATTTTTTTTGTATTACTACAATGACAATAAAGTCTCTTTATCTTTACTAGATCACTATACATATAGACACTTACTGTATTATGTTATTCCAATATACAAAACCGTGTAAGGCAAGAGGAAGGCTTCCTGCTGGACAAATATCGTATTTGTATTACTATTTCAGTACACCTCCTGTGCTGGAACCTGTACACTGGAAACAGTACACCATATACATTTATACAGAATAGGGAGCTGATTTAAAGATTTTAACCCACGAGACATGTAGTGCACTAGGCTCCATGTGGTTGACATTAATAAATTCATGTTTTTTTTTATGTTGTTTTATGTGGCTCTGAAATACAGTAAATATGTCTGACTTTTAACTGTATGGAAAAGAAAATGCATTTATTAATGAAGAATAAAGTGTTGTGAATGTGTGAGGGATATGTAAAAGTTCAAATAAACACTTTTTAAAGATAATTTTATAAATGTGTATATAAAGCAATACCATTTGGTGATTTAAGACTAGACACATAAGCATAAAGATTTTTTTGGTAGTAGACAATACAAATGACAAAGAATAGATACAGATATAAACCTATAACTCACTCCCTCATTTATCGTCTATACCACTTTACCCTGTATTCAGGGTTGCAGGGACCTGGAGGCTATCCCAGGAGACTTAGGGCACGAGGTGGGGTACACCATGGACACACGCTCATTCACATACTGCGGGTATTTTGGGAATGCCAATTAACTTAATCTGTATGTCTTTGAACTAAGTACCCTGAGGAAACCCACCAAGCACAGGGAGAACATGCAAACTCCTTGCACACACAGACCTGAGGCGTAAACCTTTAACATTCAATAAAAACAGAAATACAGGTTGAAATTACTAGCAGATTACGGCATATTTTAGACGGAGAAACCATGAACTTAGTTAAGAAGGAGCTAGACACTTAATCCAAGTACAAGTGGAAAATATTATGATGCTGTTTAAACATGTAGACATTATAACCGATGGCTAAATTTTCCTTTAATTAAGTCAAATTTAAATGTTGTTATGTACACTATCGTACACAGTATGACCTGCAGTGAAATGCTTATACGAGTGTTCGTGACCTAAAGAAGGAAAGATGAGATAGAATGAGAAGATAGATAGATAGATTTCCCTGCAACAATAGAAAAGAAAAAAATGCACCTAAAAAGTTTCAAATATAAAATCTACAAATATACAGTAGCAATAAAATAAAAAGGAAATATATAAAATGTATAATGTAAAATGTATAAATTATATGGAATGTGCACTATCTTAGGGTATAAGAAGTAAAAGACATGGCGTGTAAGTACGACAGCAGCAATACGAGTGAGATGAGATGATGTGTGTGATGTGTTTTAAAGTACAGTTAAAGTGCAGAGTTAGTCCTCATTTACAGTATGTGTAATTAAGAAGCAGCAATGTGCAACATATGAGTCATGTAGTTACAGCTTTAAATAGCTTTGAAGTTCTATTTTTAACTTTGAAGTTATTCTTTTATGTGTATTTAAAGCATATTTCTGTCCTTATGGATCCTGAAAGTAAAGGACATTTTCATAAGCAAGTCCATCAGCTTGAGCTCAAGGCAGCCATTTGGGATTCAGCCAAAAAACATCACTGTGGGCGGGGCTTTGTGGGGCGGACCAAAGTGTTGACGTCAATGGCGCAGTAAGCTCCGCCTCCCAGAGGCTAGAGGACGGAAAAATACCCAGGACAAAAAGAGAGAGAAAAAAAAAGGACGCTGTTTTTTGTGTTTTTTTGTTTTGTTTTTGGGGACATAAACGGTGCAAAATATTCACCGCTTGGAATGATGAGAGATAGAGGAGATAAATAAAAAAAAATCGGCTTTAATGGACAAAGAAACAAAAGGAAAATACAGAACACTGGCATAGTTCCTGCAGCAACCCTAGTGTTTACATTTCAGGGGAGGAAAAAAAAAAGCAGGACAGAGAGAGATGGATAGAAGAACGTCTGTAATAATATATTTATATACATATTATATACAAATAAATATATAAATATAAAGAAAGTGTGTTTTTATATGTGCAATGTGACATTGCTGGGGTTTTATTCCGAGCTAAAAGGCTCAATAATAGCTTGGATTACATCTGAGCTGTAATCCACACACACACACACACACACACACACACACACACCTTCACATTACACTAGCAGACAGATCAAGATGAATAAACTGAAATAGGATCTATTTAAATAGGATCTATTTCTTTGCTACTGGTTTCAATCCAGATTTATATAGGTGAAATGAAGGCAGGTTATTACGCGTTATAACGCTATGAAAGGTATATGGACGCCTAATGAGCGACAGCAGATGATGTATCCATCCATGTATGGGAAAAATATTCACACACTTTATGCACGAACACACATTTTATAGCTTCATTCTTATCAGTGCAGAGATAAAAGGATTCACATCAAAGGAAGGGGAAAAAAAAGAAACAAAACAACCAAACATCTTACCTGCCTTTGCTGGAGCACCGTGTAAACGTGTGGACGAAACAGTAAAAAACACGACAAAAAGCGTTAAAGCCCAGGATCAGGAGCGTTTCTGTGAGGTAGTGGTCATGCACCAGGGTTATTCTAACGTTAATAATAATAATAATGATAATAATTACTATTATTATTATAATAAGGCTTTCTTCTTAGAAGAAACTTTAAAACCACACGATGTTCAGCAGTGCAGTCTGTATCCGTGTAAATCCTGGTTTCTGCTGCATTTAAATATATCTAGATCTATCTATCTGTTTGTCTTGTTTTTGTCCTGGATGTTATTGCTTCGCCCAGCTGATCCGCGGATCACAGCGTAGAAGCTCGGAACAGCTGATCGTGACGTAACCAGGCGTGGATCCACGCCCCTATTCCCGCCCACAACACGTCCCCGAGCCAATCAGAAGGTTACACAAGGTTGCAACGAGGCAGGGGCGGGGACCTCTCAGCAACCTGCCTGTGTTTACAGTCATATGTTCTATAGAAAGTATGAGTTTGTTTTTTTAATAAAGTATTATTATTATTATTATTATTATTATTATTATTATTATTAGTAGTAGTAGTAGTAGTAGTAATAGTATTAGTATTAGTAGTGATTTAAGTATCATTTTATACACTCACCATGCACTTTAAAAAGAGCACCTGCTTATTCATGTTAATATGATATGAATAAAAATTCAATAAAAAAAAAAATAATGCAATTAGCCAAACAACATCATGGTGACAGATTATCTGTGTTTTTAATATTCTTTTCCCAGAAACTGCTGGGCAGCGCGGTGGCTTAGTGTTTAGCACCGTCGCCTCACACCTCCAGGGTCTGGGTTCAATTCCTACCTCAGGGTCTGCGTGCAGGTTCTCCCCATGTTTGGTGAGTTTCCTCCAGGTACTCTGGTTTCCTCCCACAGTCCAGAACCAAGAATTGGCATTCCCAAATTGCTCTTAGTCTGTGAGTGAATGTGTGTGTGCCCTGCTAATAGTAGTGATACACTACTAATCGTGACTGATTGGCAACCCGTCCAGGGTGTACCCCGCCTCGTGCCCCATATCTCCTGGGAAAGGCTCCAGACTTCCCCCCAAAAAACGTATACTGAAAAAAGCAGTATAGATGATGAGTGAGTGAGTGAGAAACTGCTGATCATTTGGGAATGTCACACACAACATTCTCTAGAGATTACACAGCATATTGTGAACCCTCCCTTAAAAAAAAAAGATAGATAAGATGAAATGATTTGATGAAAATGCCTTGGTGTGTCCTAGACCAGTGGTACTGAATGAAAAAAGTTAAGAATTCATGCTTGTGTTAGGATTCAAATCTTTCTATATATTTCCATCTTGAGGTTAATGATTATAAAGACATTACATGCTAATAAAATACTATATGTTGATTAAATATTAATATAACATGGAGTACCGTGCAAAATGTTTAGGTGCATACAAATACATGCTATAGAGTAAGTTTAAATAAAAAAAAATATATGAAAAAGAAAATCTATAAAGTTATAAGCTAAAAGTAATTAATGACACAAAGTTAATATTTGTTGTGACGATGTGGACCCTTCCATCTCAGGTACAATCTGTGCAGTTTTATAATTACATTAGCTGCTAAGTTTAACTGCAGAACCACACACAGTTCTTCTAAAGACTTTATCTGTTGCACCTGTTTCTTTTTGGCATGCAAAACCCGGCAGCGCCCATTTATTTATTTATTTATTTATTTATTTATTTATTTATTATTAGTTTTTCTGCCTGAAATATGATTGCTTATATAATGTACTGCTTCCTTTTCTGGCCTACAAGTATTTTCCAGTTACATTCAATTTTGTTTTGTGTCTAGATAATCAGAAATGTTTTGTACTAACTCAATGAAATAAAAAATAAAAGCAATAAAAATATGAAAATCAATGAAATTCTATAATCCATATGAAACTTTGTACTAAAAACACAGGGTGGTTAGGTGGACTTTTGCACAGTACTGTACACTACCGTTCAAAAGTTTGGGGTCACTTGCAAATTTCTTTGTTTTTGTTTAGTGATTTATTTTCTACATTCT
>JAOVVA010000019.1:1482476-1499726 GCA_028565275.1 Leiocassis micropogon
TTACTGTTGAGCTGGTAGTAACAGTACATCCTTCTAAACGCAGGCTGAATTGTGAAAGCTGTTGTGTGCTGGTTTTTAATTATGTTGGTGATCACAATTAGCTGCCATTAATATGGTTATAGATCTAACTACAGTTAGATGTGTAGCTTAAATTGTAGTCACATTTCATTTAGAAAAGCTCAATATTAATCAACAAATCACCACCTTGCATCTCATCATATTGTAAGCTGCAATACATTACATAAAGTGTTGTTTAATATTTAAGTTTCAGGAATAGTGAGCTTTAACAGGTTCAAGCAAATAATGCAAAAGTTACATTGATATATTATCTTCATAAAATCTGTGTCTGACGTGTTTTTTTTTTTTTACAATTTATTTGTAGATTCGTAGAAACAAAATCACTGTTTATTTATTTATATATCTATCATAATCAGTCTTATCATACTGCTGTAACACTTTAATCCCTCCATGAGAAATGCATGAAAGTGCATATTATTATTATTATTATTATTACTATTATTACTATTATTATTTATTTATTTAAGGTCTGATCTGACCTTTAAGCAAACATTACAGATTTTGCGCCAGCCTCATAAGAAAAAAAAAAGGTTCAGTTCATGTAAAAACAAGACCCGGGGAGAAATCTCAGGAATGTTTAGACTGTGGTTTTTCCATACTGAACACGACTCTGTTATTTGTAATGGCTTTTACAGCAGCATGCCTCTTTCTGACCTCCTGCGACTGTGTGGCGTCTGAATGATCTCTGTGTGAGATGCTCTGAGAGTGTGTCACACTAAAACCCATCCGGGGGAGAACGGCTCGAGCGGAACGGCAAAATTCTTGTTTCCCCAAAGTGTTACAGAACATACTTGATAAAAACAATGCGTATTTTAATACTGGTAATTATTTATTTATAATCCTGTAGACATTCTAAGTGTGGTCTGTGGTTGGAAAACTTTCTCTCTGGATTATTAATATATCTAGAAATAAAAACTTGGGCCCTGGTTTTTAGTTGTAACGCATAAACAAAGGTTTTTACACTTAAAAAAATAGATATAGTCAACTCTATCCAGTATTTCATACTATAACATTAAAACAGAACATGTGTGAGTAATTTATAAATTTCTAGACTTTTAGTTGTTATGTTTAAGCTAAAACAATCTAGTTCTCTTACCTTTCAAGATAATTTCTTAAGATAATCTAAGATAAAGATTTAATGCTTGAAATGAGGTTTTGGTTCATTGTGATCTTTTAATAAGAAATATAAGATAAATAATTATTATATTTTTACTTGCTGTAGTGTTTTGTTTTCCCATATAGTTCATTTATCATCATGTTTATCATTTTTGTTGTTCAAGTGACATTACTGGTGTTTCCTTGAATTAAAGTGTCAATTTTCAGAGTATAACATGTTGAAATGCACCCTTACATGTTTTTCACGTGTCCACAGATTACCTGTACATGGTAAAAAGTGAAAAAGTGAAAACGTATGTTTTTAATGTCTATTTCACCCTAAAATAAAGTTATGTCATTTTTCTATTGATTTACAGTGAAGTTATTTAATTAGCAAGTCTGGACCTCAAGATGGTCCATTTGTCATTCAGTAATAACATCAGCACAGCCCACATTCAGGCTCATTGTTCACTCTCTAAACAGCAGACTGATAAAAGGGTGATCGAAGGTGTTAATGTCGTTACCTATTGAATGACTGTGAACCTGTACGACTGTTTGATGGGCCTAATTAACACACTGTATTCCAGTTTGATAGGCACGTTGCCTGGCACATTGTCCTGCTATGCAAATCACACAAACCTTAGCATGTTTTTTTTTTTTTTTAACTCAAGAACCATTTGTGCCAAACTGCATCAGATTTTTTCACTTCTATGTACTGAGAAAATAAAAGTGTCAGAATAACGGTGATGCTAACAACAGTGCTGACCCCCCCAGTTTACGCCAAGCCTGACTGCGGGTCAGCAATAGCGTTCGGTTCGTTTTGATCCCTTTATCTGGTGTGAACAGCACGGCTTTTCATGCAGCACCAGCCGATTCCTGTAGTGTAGAAGCCTTGAATGGAAAGCATTGCTTCTTTGTTGGAGAACAGGCAGAAAAACTGCAGGAGGTTATCTTCCCTGCACTCGTAAAACTTGCTTTTTAGAAGGGAAATGAATTGAGCATTGTACAGAGTTATTAGCCGGAGACCTAGTACATGACATGCTAATTTACTGGCCATGGTAACATGTCTACTAAACAAAAAGCACTCATTACTCATAGGCAGAACATTAACTATCTTTAGAGGACTTATGTAATAAATAGCTTACGCCTGTTTGTGTGTGCATGTGTGTAGGCTGTGCAGAAGTGTCAATATCATACATATCAGTATGAATTAAGCAAATAAATCACAAAATATTAGGCTTTTTTTAAACAAACATTAAATATTCAAAGAAAGTACATTAAACATTTTAGGTATTTTGAGAATGGCATGAACGTGAACATAATGTTTATTATTTTTTAAGATTTCTGACATGCTGAAATGATCCAAATAATACAAATTGGCCCCACAAGATATTGGATTCGTAGACATTATTCAGGCCCAATATGGCTTCAGATAGAAGTTCAGTAGAAGATCGAACAGAACCAGCTTTAACAACACTCTTTAAGTTCATCTGGTATTAGTGGTCTATCAGAATCCGCCCAGAAGAATCACTGCACTAGCAAAGGAAATAATCTCTTCGTGGAACAATACCACAAGAAGAAATGTTCAACATTCATGTATTTAGATCAGTTTGATCAATTGCACTCAATCAGTCTGAGTAATTGCACTGTTTTATATGTACTCCAACAGAGGGTGCTATAAATCCAAAGACCAAAGGCCTGCTTCACAAATCGAATCAGTGCTGTAATTTGTCTCCTCTGACTCTCATTTGGACCTCAACACTTTTATAGTTCATCACAAAACACAAGGTTTTTAATCCTAACCTAATATGTAATTTGACACATTGGGGATTAAAAATAAACAAAACCTGGTGTTTATTTCATGCTCATGGTGCAGATGGGTCCTTGAACAGAGTGTAAAAAATGTAGCTTTAGGATATGACACTATAATCAAATTGATTAGCTTAATCTGTCTTGGAATGCACCTTAAGCAGGGTAACGATCTCTCATTAATGGGATTCGTGTTGAATGAGTGCTGTGAGTAAAGGCATTCCCCCAGGGCACCTGCAGGACATCATGATTTCACCCCTAGATCCAGACTCAGTTCTGAAGAAGGCCACTTTAACCAATTTCCACCTGAAAGCATCACATTTCTCACCCACTGCTATATAAAAAGAAATGCTTCATACTAAAGTTCTTCAACATCAAGCTATCTTTTTATGCTAAATAAATATGTTCTATCACATATCTTAATAAATCCCAGAACCAGTTTCTACTAGTCTGAAATCATTTCCATCCAAACATGTCTTACTTGAACACAACAATGTCTTGTAGATCTTAACGTTCCAGTGGAATTGTGATAAAATGTGCCACACAGGAAAGTAGTGTGAACTTTACTGTAAATTAACCATTTAACCACAACAAATAATTACCCCACTTTCTGTGCTATAAGAGAGAAAGATTGTCACTTCAATCTAAAATCTGTCACTTTCTACCCTGTACTCTTTTACCCCAACATTCATTTTACCACGAACCGAAGTTTTCCAAAAGCCATTCCAAATCCAATTTCTACCCTAAAACCTTTCTAACTTACGTTAAAATAAATTTTTAAAACCCATTTCCATCCTTCACCTTACACCCCCAAAATTTTTCCTTCCTCAGCCACTTTATAGCCCAACCCACTTTCCACCCCATTTTGAGCCCAATCACATTTCTACTTCAGTCATTTCTCCAGCCCCATCACTAGCCAAACCCCCTTTCTATCTATTCCACCTAAAATTTTCCTCTGGCCCTGCCTGTTTGGAGCCCAACCCCTTCCAAACCCAACCCCTTTCACCCTGCCCTGCTATATGAAGAGGCTGTTCTGAGCTGAATGGGTGTTCTTCTAATCACACGTACCACAGAACTTTATTCACTTTGGATACAGAGGAAATTCCAACAGGACCTTGTTTTGGTTTTTTTTCCTCTTCCAACTTTTCTGAACTTCCACAGTTCCTGGAGGTTGATTCCTGAAGTTGGTTTAAAACTTTGTGCAGCTGCTTGAAGACTGCTGCAGTGGATCCACACAGAGGGCGAAAGTAACGGTCATCAGGCTCTCAAGATGCCACGTTCATTTTTGGTGAAGAAGTATTTCACGAGCAAGAAGCCAAATTACAGTGAACTGGAGAGCCAAAATGGTAAGCGTCAAACTTTTCCAAGTCTCTACTCGTTCATTCATGGAGGTCTCGCCTTTTATGCAGAGTGTGTGTGTGTGTGTGTGTGTGTGTGAGTGCATTGCTGATTTTTTTAGTGGTAGAGAAATGCTCACTGTTATATCTGTTTTCATGTGGTAAATTTGCAGGCCAATACGAACCACATCCTTGTCATTTTAAGTAACTAAAACCGTTGTAACAATACACCAACCCATCTGCATTTGCATGATGAAATTAATATTTGCATTCCATAACCTGATCAGCAAGTAACTGTCAGATATTTTTGTTTTAATTTTGAGGTCTAATTAATACTGAACATATGTGGATTCCTGAAAGGAGCAACCAACATCTCAAATGAGGTTTTTGTTCCCCCTCAGCAGAGGCTCTTTTCCACCAGTCACTGCTGCTGTCCTAAGCTGCAAATTACATCCTCCTGAATCTAGTTTAGCACTTAGAGCTGCAGTCCTCTGGCACTCTTGTGTCAATAAGTGGTGAAAATAAGACCCATTACCCCATAGTTGGTGTGCATCCAGAAAGTCCACATAAACAGACACATAAACACACACACACACAAGCCAGCCTAATCTAATTCACATGAAGTCATGTCCAAATATTTCCACCAAAGCCCTTCTACACTAAGCTACAGTCAAATTCGTCAATGTTATTACAAATTAACCCCAAGGAAGGTGTGGCGACGATCCAAAAGCCCCCAAGGCAAACTCTAAACTCTAAATAATCAAATCTGACTGCCTTTCTTTGTGACAAATCGACCATTTGACTGTAACACGATACCAGAGCATCAAAACAACTTAACCGTTTAACTGGATTAGGCCCGACTGAACAGGCACCTGACCTCTTTTTTTTCTTTTTTCTCTCCAGGCCCAGTTTCCGCCATGGTACCAGAACGCTACCCGCTTGCAGAGCTACCAACTAAAGAAGACGGTTCCCTGGTGACCACGTACGCTTCGGCTCTTGTCTGGACCACCAGCGTGCTTCCGCTTTCCTTCCCTCCTTCATCCCCTACCACACCATCCTCCATCGCTCCCCTGGATCTCAGTTCTCCATCCAGCTCAGGCGAGGAAGACGAAGGCAGAACGTCCGACCCCCCAAGTCCAGATCCTTCAGACCGATTCCAGTGCGCCCACTGCGGGATTTCCTGCAGCAGCCGTGCCGCACTTTCTCGCCACCAGCTCTCGCATTGCAGCGCAAGCACCAGCGCTAACCTGGTTGAGAATTCCAACATGGCCGACAGCACTACAACGAGAGCTGCCTTCCGGTGCAAACACTGCCCCAAAGAATACAACAGCCTGGGAGCTTTGAAGATGCACATCCGCTCACACACACTTCCATGCGTCTGCACCACCTGCGGAAAGGCGTTCTCCAGACCGTGGTTACTCAGGGGCCACATTCGTACACACACCGGTGAGTGGCTTAGTATTATGGAAACATTTCACACTTGCTTGACAGCAATTAACATAATTCATTCAACCACATGCCTTGCTAGCTCTTATGAATAAGATATGTGATCTTATATCTAACGTATATATATTTCCTTTCTCTACAGGAGAGCGCCCGTTCTCATGCATTCATTGTAACCGGGCCTTTGCTGACCGGTCCAATCTGAGAGCTCATCTTCAGACCCATTCAGAGGTGAAAAAGTACCAGTGCAGCACCTGCTCCCGAACCTTCAGCCGCATGTCACTCCTGCACAAACACACCGTCTCCAGCTGCTGCCCGACCGCCTAGACGCTCACACACACAGCCAACGACGGAGACGAGGGTGTGAGCAGTGTCTGAACACCGTCCTGTTGACTGAGTCTGATCATGACCTGGTGGACGAATTCAGGTTAAGGGGCAAAGCGAAGACTCTTAGCTGGAACGAACCCTGAAAATACTTCCGAAGTGCCTTATATTGTGTTTCTTTTTTTTTTCCACTGGGCTTAATACCAGTCAAAGACAGATTTAGGCAAGATCGCACTAATGCGGCGCAATGTTTTCCTTACCCAATTCGATCAAGGTTAAAGGGGGGTGTGGGGTGGTGGGATAGGTGGGGGTTGTGTTCTGCAGTTGGGCCATGCGCCTCATTCTCAAGATGCCCATCGGTGCCGGCTGGTCCGGCCTTTTCGGTTTGCGTGCAGCTGCCGGAGAGGGGGGAAGTGAGTGTGTGTGGTGTAAGGGAGGGGGTATCTCTCACCATGCTCCACACACTTTGCAGCGATGTATTGGGACAGCTGTGTGAGCGGAGGCGGCGTGTCGACAGACGTTTCAGCCCTGCAGAGCTTTCCACACTTCTTAGAGAAAAAAAAGAGCAATAAACGCTGTCAGATTCAACCAACACTCATCCCTAATGGGTTTTATTTCCAAACATTTGTATCATGCCTCTGAATGTGTATTATTATTTTTTTATTCAAATAAACTGTAAAGTGTGCACTAAAGTGTTGCAAAGCACAATGATTGTTGGAGGAAGTGACTTTTTTTTAAAAACAATTTATTGGGTAGCATGATTTATAACATTAAACACAATAAACAGGTGTGTATTGATGGAAAATTGTTGAGACAGGCTATCAGTGGCAATAGTTAAATGAAACTAAACACTCGTTATGGACAGTGCTTTATCTAAACAAACAAAGAAAAGAAACCAAAGATCGTTTCCAGGACCTTTTATCTTTTTATCAAATTCTGTGTTGGAGTCTCTTCAAGCCATAATCTGCCTGTACATGTGCCTTTCATTCTTTCCTTAAACATTGTATTTGTATTCATACATATATATACAGTGATTCTGTAACAGAGACGCTCTGCAATCACTTTTTTTTTTCCCCATTCAGGTCTATTGTATCTCCATTTGTCTTTTTTGTATCTCCATTTGAAGTGGGTTTTCAATAAACTAATTTATGTTTGGATAAAAAAGAAACGTCTGTTCACTGTGTGACACAAGTAAATACTGATGAAAGGAAGTATGACAGCACTTGTTATGAAGCGCGTGTGTGTATGCCTGTGTGTGTGTGTGCGCAAGAATGAAAAGCGTGTCGATGGATGAATGGAGCACCTGCGCACACCTGTCGTGCTGTCGGCTCCGGGATGCTATAAAGTAGAGCTAATGACACAGTACACCTAATGCTAGGGATGAAAAGAGGCAGAGAAACTGTTAAAAAAAAAAAAAAGGGAAGAGGAAAACTGTAGAAAAAAGGGATGATTAAGTAGAGAGAAAAAGAGAGAGAGAGAGAGAGGAAAGGCGAAGCTCGCCAGCACCACGCTAACCAGTGCATCCAGCCTTGAGCTCTTCCTCAGCGCTGAAATCGGTTAAATATGGGAAGCCCCAACAGGCCGAGGCTCAATCCTGGCCTGAAGTCCAGGGGCTTTCCTGGAGAAGGACGGCCTCCATCCCTCCCTCTCTTCATCCCTCACTTCATATCGCCCCCCTCGATTTTTTTCGCCCCCCTCCTTTCCCCAGAACCACATGTTGGATCTACAATGCCCTTGTGACCTGCACACTGACGCCAGCCAGTCTTGCCGGAGTAACGATGTACTTCCTTCACCGCTTCTGAGGCAAGGAGCTCGCAGATTTTTGTGTGTAATCGCTTATTCCGCCCCCTCCAAGACACAAACACACACACACACTCACAGACACACGTCAAATCTATACAGGTCAAAACGACTTGTTTTAGATTTTTACTAAAAGTGGAACAACAATGCAGATCATTTTTCCTGTGTGATTTTTTTTTTTTTTTGGAAATCGTATTTATAGATTTATGTCCATATGAAATGACGTAAGTAAAACTAAGGCAGTGCGTATCAACTTTCGATACAAAAGCCTCTTGTTACTTCACCAGGAAAGTGTGAGGGGGTTTTGGATGCCTGCCCTTAACACTCCGTTCTCCTGACTCAAGTCAGAGTACAATTACTCATTTACTGATAAATAACCAAAGTTTTATATCGCAGGTTTATATCAATGTGCTCGTTCTATCAACCTCATAGTTTCCACGGTAACGGCTCGTTCACAGGGACTGTAGCTATTCAATGAACTTATCCAATCCTAAAAAGTTTGTGTTCGTTGACTTGCTGATTTAAAGGCATAATTTTGCTTTATGGTTAACTGCAAGCGAGAGAGAACAGCTATGCTGACTTGTTTCATAGATATTGATTTTGATCAATCTTTTGCTTGTGTAAAGCTTCTTTGCGACAATGTCAATCGTTAAAAAGCCTATACAAATAAAGCTGAATTGAATGGAGTATTGCATAACAATAAATATACTGTATCTATAAATGCAGAAACATTAATAAATAAAGTGACATTGCTGTAGTATAAGAAAAATAAAACCATTGAGGTTAGAGGAAAATAATCAACTTTGGGACGGTAAGAGTAGTTGCAGTTTCCTGTGGAGAGTTTGATTCCTCTGTAAGTTAATGTAAATATATACATAAAGCTTATTTAAGCATAAAGTAAAACTAGATTGATTTCTACTTTTGATATTTTAGCATGTTTTAACTGAATTTTTGTGCAAAATTAACAGCCTTAGATTGGATAAAAAGCAACACACTTTTGGTGCAGAATGTAATTTGTCTCCTATATAAGGATTTATTAAGATATTAAGAATACTGCATGTATATAATGCACTTGTATGTATTTAATTTTAAAAGGTAATTGTACGGCTAGATAGGTGAAACATGGCATCCGTGCCCATGGGGTGAGATGATGTTAAACGTGTACATATGTGATTTTGTGTGTTTGTGTGAGTGTGTGTGTGTGCATAATGCGAACAGGCCGAGAGTACGTACTAGTCTGATTTCAGACTCTGATGTGGTCATCTCACACTGAGTCAGGCACATTAAACACACTTTGCAGTCAGGGGGAAGGGAAGAGAAGCTCAAGGGGAGCTCAATTCCCTTCAGTCTGGGGTTCATGTTGTGAAAGAATGTGCGTGGGTGGGCTAACGGATGACGTAAGGACGGTTCTTCGCTAAAGAAGGGACACTCCCCCCCGCTGCTGAAGTTATAACAGCACCATTTACCTGTAGCAGTGGGATTGTTTCTTATTTGAGCTGTGAGCGAGAACAGCCATCATTTCTGAGAAACTGCCAGCGGTGCGTATTGTATGTCTGTCACTAATGGAGCTGGAATGTCACATTAGTCAAGGAGCACATGTGTCACACGCTTACAAAACACACACACACACACAAATTCACACACACACTGAGCTAAGATGTTTAGATCGAACCTACATCCATGAGGTGCCTCCTACACTGAATAAACCTAAAGCACGTACCCCTTGAAGCTGAAATATGGCGCTTGTATTTCAGCTCAGGGATTCGAAAGGGAAAAAGAAAAAAAATCCATTTCAGACTATATTTAGAAAGGTTTTTCCGCTGACTGTGGGATCGGGAGAAAGAGCAAGCGCAGAAAAATCTCTTCGGGAACATCGACGCTGCGTCCAAAAAACATGTATTCTGAATTTGAGATTTGACTCGAGGGCCAGTGTTTTACCTTACGTGACACATCAATCGCTCCCTCTCCAATGCCACGGCTGCCCTCTGGTACTTGATGTCAATTAGATTTACTTTTTAAGTTTCTCTACCTCGTCTCTCTCTCTCTCTCTTTTTCTGCTCTACAGGATTGTGCACTTTACACAGCACTGCACTTGCACCACACCATTTTTGGTCTCGCGAGCCAAAAAGGAAGCTCAGGGAGTTTATGCTGACCTAGTTTAAAATAAGAGGGGATGCTTTTTTTTTCTGTTTTCAGCCCCCTATTATCTCTGTCTCCTGCTCTCTTTTCCTCCTCTAGCTCCGTACGAGCCCTAGCTCCTAGACCTTGGGACACAGGAAATGGCTTGTCAGCTGCATATAAACAGCAGCCATTTTGCAGCTCTGATAAAAAGCATCTGGGTGGAGTAGCAAAGCCGACACACACACACACACACACACACACACACACACATTGACACACAGAAAAAGAGAAAGAGAGAGAGAGAGAGAGAGAGAGAGTAGGCAGGTCCATCTGATCCAACTCTCATCTGTCACTAGCACCAAAGCACTGGAGTAAACTTAGTAGCCTACGTGGGTATTAACCTAGCTTTTTATTTACACATTCTAGAAACCTGATGTTTAGACTCCTTTAGGTCTCTAATTCAAATAACACAACCGATCTCAATAAAATCTTTTTTTTGAAAAACGTCACTATGCTAATCAATCAACCAGGAATCTTCATGCTAATTCCATATAAAAAGGTGCTAACGTTTAGCACTTGTCTAAGGCTTCTAAGGCTTTTAAAGACCCAGATGATGTACTGGAACAGGAATTTTAACAGATTTTTCTCCATACTCCGTCGGAAAAACTCCAGATTAGGTGTCGGCTCAAGAGCAAGTCCAGGCATCTCGTCTGCGGGAAAAGGGACGCTCATTTAAAACTCATTTAAAGTACATAATTGGAGCTTTAAGTAGCAGTATTTGCATTTGTTTCTACCTTGAGGGTACAGGGCTTTCAGGGAGCCCAGATGTAAAGGAGTGAATAGTTGAGTTAGTTAGGGTGCTTTCACACTCTTTAGAAAAACAGAGCTAGTCAAAGCATAATGTAACTATAACAAGGCGCTTCTGTCCTAGCTAGCTAACTAAATAGTGTAGCGTGCTCTCCAGATAAGATTTACTGTTTTGTGGTGTTGAGAAAGTTTTGAATCGTTACTGTAGATTTAAAGACAGAAAATTAAGAGGGTTTTTGCTTTTTTTTTTTAAAAGGTTTTTTAAGGCGTGTGGAAAATTCTATATGATTGAAAAACTACACACACTCCACTCCTGAGATTTTTTTTTTTTTTCTCGCCATGGTCACAGATCTGGTTGAGAACTCTGATTTCCATTAAAATGCCTTGTGATAAACTATAATTGAAATCCCATTTGTTACAGCATGCATGATTTGGACACGATTAAAGTTCCAGGATTTCTATGAGGAATTGTGTAACTGTGGTATTTGGGAACAATTTTTGCTCTCGTGTTGTACACCCTCAATGTCTAAAGTTACAGTTTGGGGCATTTAGGGAATGGTATGATCTTGTTTCTATGGTTAAGGGCAGTATGTAACCATAGATAGACATTTAGGAGGCAGTCAAGGGCATGTTTAAGCTCTGACGTTTTTTCCAGCTTTTGTCTGAAGCTGTGGTTTTGGACAGCTGAGTCAGGCAGAGATCTAAACCGAAGCAGGAGGCTCTTAGCTCTGCTGAGCTACACTGTCAGAGATCTGAGCGATGCTCATATGGGATGTCGTGGCAGTATGGTAGCTCGGTCTAGACATTTATTAATCACAAGTTTGATTTATTCATGCAAAGTGTCTACGCAGTGAGGCAGAATCCAGGACGAGTACAGAGCAGATGAATGTTAATGGTCGTGGTAAATGGCCTAAGAGTGAATTTGTGGTTAAAGACCATCTCAGCTGGGGGTGTGTGGGGGCAGATAGAGGGGCAAGTTAAAACCAGATGCTGTGAATTCAGCCCATGCTTCTGATTAACACCTAAAACAAACACTTTTTTCCTCAGAACAGTAGGAAGTTCCTTGCGTTTTAATAACAAGGAGGTGGTAACCAGAGGGATATCAGGGTAAACTATTTAATCACATTTCCAAATGCTTATTCAGCAGTGGTTAACTTAGCATATACATCGCAGCTGTTTATATACGTTGTATAACATGTTTGCTGAAGGAATTGTATGAGGGGTGTTCAAGTGACGGAATTTCTCAGGATGAAGTTGGAAAAATGATTGACATTTACTGAAGACTTCAAGCATAGTACGTTGATGAGAATCTACGCCGCAGTTAAACATATAAACGGTGCAAACATTTTAAAGAAGGCTGTATGTCTGTAAATGGCGATCCTGGCTGAGGTGATTCAGAGCCCACTGCAGTCGCTCCGTGAACGTTCAGCGAGTAGAACGCATAATCCTTGAAAATCGACAGATAACTTGTCGCCAACTTGCACAAATGATGCATCTGTGTGTGTGTGAACTGTACACACAATCATTCACTAACAGCACTTGCACATTACAGGAACTTGGCTATTAGTCATATTTTGGACCCCCCCCCAGTCATTTTTTTATTTACACTAAAATCTCTATATTTTCTATATTCTTCTATATTGTACAGAATATTTTTTATTTTATCCTAGCTAAATTCATTTTCTATTGTATTTCTTTTTTATTCATATTTATTTTCTATTAATAAGCTTTTATTTTTAAGGTCACAGGCGGTCGTATAAGCATTTCACTGCATATCGTACTGTATATGACTGTGTATTTGACAAATAAAATTTTAATTTGAATTTAGTTATTGCCACATCCCTCATACAGTCCTGACCTTGCACCAGGACATTTTTTTTAACATGTTTGAGCCATTAAAGGAGTTCCTGGGAGGCCAGGGTTTCAGAAGTAAAGCAGGCTGTCTGATCGTGGAAACTTTTTACCTTGATGTTATTTAAACACTAATGAAACACTGGGATAAGTGCATTAGAGTAGCAGGGGATATTTTATATTATATTTTTTGCACTTTATGTTCTTTTGGCAGAACAGACAACCCTTGCTGCCTGTATGACTCCCAAACCAGTCGCTTCTCCAATTTATCTCTCATTTCTGTTTTTTTTTGTTTTCATCCATTCATGCCAGTCTGGTTAGACTTTTGTGAGAAAGCAGGATTTCAGGCTCAGATGTTAGTCTGAATGTTACTCAGAGTTCCTGGTCATTGTTCGTAGAGTTCAAAACACCCGTAAAGTTGTGTAAGTGACTGCAAGTGTCTGTGTTGCAGGAAACACAACATCTCACAAGACCAAATAAAATTATATGCAAACCCTTCCCTCATGATCTACAAACAATATCTCATTCTTTTTTTTCACTTCACTGTGCATAAAGATACTACTTTACCCAAGTCTTTAGCCTGCAACATACAGTGTATGCTGTAGTGTGTGTGAGTGTATAAGTGTGTGTGAGCTCCAGTATGAGCTAATAGATTGTGCATGATGTCCTCAAGCGATTTGGAACAGGAGAACGGGATGATGAAACACATCAGCGCAGGGAGACACATGTGAGAGGAGGAAAAAGGGGGGAATGCTGGAAGAACCAGCGTCATACTTGTGGCTTTTGTTCTCCGTGTGTGTTGATGATGGGTTTGTGTTTCACTGTGTGGGGGCTTTGACTCACGACACAGTGGGGAAAAAATCCAGAGATCTATGTGTTTCTGTATCCATACTTAGATACCAGTTTGGCTAATTTACAACATTTCTCCCAAATGTAGACATTAGCTAGTATGTCTGGTGTTTGTGTCGTAGCACTAAGGCTACACGCGTTTCTTAATCCAACCATTTCACGTTGTTCCCAAATCTTAACCAAGGACACAATCTAACCATCGGAATAAGTGATTATTTTTTATTAGCATTAATTTGTGTTATTGGAACAGTAGGTTACATTAGCTCAATGTTGATACATTTTGCTGCACATTGCTAGGAATGATCACAATTCCTACCAATGTGCAGGGGGGCCTGCAGCCTATCCCACACTTAGGGCACACACTGGACAGGGTGCCAATCCATCACAGGGCGCATGCGCACACACACACACACGCACGCAGATGTCTTTGGACTGAGGGAGGAAACCCAACAAGCACGGGGAGAACATGCAAACTCCATGCACACAGAAGCGGGAATCGACCCTGGCTGGGAAGCCACTGTTCCGCCTTGCTAGGAATTACAAAATTAAATTATTACTGTCACTTGCAATATCACCTACCTGTTGGCTAACTTACAATAACATCAGTCTAGCTAATATACTTATACAGTTGCATAACATTATATTAGTCTTCATCTTTTCACCTGACTAAAGTTGCTATCTATCTAGCTATCTGTTATACTGTAGCTACATTATATTAGCGTCGGTCTGGCTAATAAATTTGAGCAGCATCATATTTAAATCATATTAATTTTGCTATCTACCTTGTTAGCTCATCTTTCTAGCCTGTAACACAATCATTAATACAATTAGTTTTGGTAATGGTAGTTTTTATATTCTGAATTAACTGTTTTAGTATCATTGTCCTTTAATAGACTACTAGATAAGCTAAGCTAAGCTACACACTATGATCATAGAATTAGGTTAAAATATTTTTAACCTACTATTTAATTTGTCAATGTTGTTATTAATAGGAATTAACTGCTATTACCCTTAATTACAATTAACTGAAATGTATTTTCCTGGTTAATGTTGCTAGCTAACAATCTGTCTAGATAACATTAGGTTTAGCTATTCCTAGTTTAATTGTTTGCCTGGTTAATGTTGTTATATATGTAGCTAGGCCTTAGAGTTAGCTGATAGTTAGTTAAATTGCTAATTTGCTTCTCATATATTTGAGCTAAATAATATTAAGCTAACTTTTTCTCCCTGGTTAAAAATTGCTCAGCATCTAGTTAAATGTAGGGTTTCCTAAGTTGCATTAGCATCAGTCCGTCCAACTAGCTCACCACACATTCGAGTAAAATTGCATTAGCTACCATTCTTTTTCCTTCTTCGTTGTTATTTTGTTAAATTAGATTCACACCGCTTTAGCTAACCTGGTCATCACGCATTAGAGTTAAATTACCATTTTATTCCCTAATGGTAGCTATGTCGCTAAGTTAATGCTGCTAGCTAAAATTTAAGCATAGGGTTAAATGGTTTGCAAATAGCATAAATCTAATTGGGTTAATGATATTGGGTTAATAGCATGATGGCCTAGTGGTTAGCACTGTTGACTCATACCTCCAAGGCCTGGGTTCAATTCCTGCCTCGGGGTCTGTGTGCATGTTTTCCCCATGCTTGGTGGTTTTTCTCCCACAGTCTATCACGGTCATAGAATGAGAATGAATACCATGGTCACCAGTTTCTAGTTGGACTGCAGAGGTTCCTAGATGGATGGATGTACATGGTTAAATCAGGGGTAGCTAACTGGTTAAGGCATTGGACTAGTGACTAGAAGGTCAAAAACCCCAAACCCCACCACCACTGGTGGGACCTTAAGCAAGGCCATTACCATCAACTGCTTAGATGTATTATGAGAAATGTAAGTTGTTCTGGATAAGGTTGTTTGTCAAATGCCATAATGTAAATGTTAGCTAATTAGATTAGTGTCTGTCTAGCTAACTTACTAACACACAATAAAAAAAGTTAAATTATTATTATTTTTAACTGGTTAATGTTTCTATCCAACCAGGTAACACTAGGCATAGTTACAATATGGTTTAATTAAATTAGCATCAGGGTATCTAATCTACACATCATACATTCAGGTTAAATTTGTATTTCTCTCCTGATTAGCATACTTGTTTCATTTAGATCACCCTTACACCTGATTTATGTTTTATCTATCTAGTTAAACATATCCATCTATCTAGGAACCCCTGTAGTCCAACTAGGTACTGTGGAGGCCAATGGTGACCAATGCCATTCCCACATTTTACAATCTGGTTCAACACCAATTACCCTAATTTGCATGTCTTTGGACTGTGGGAGGAAACCGGAGTACCTGGAGGAAACCCACCAAGCACTAGGAGAGCATGCAAACTCCATGCACACAGACCTGAGGTGGGAGCTAATTTGCCTATCAATGATTTGGGTTAAATAACAAATGTAGGTTGAATAAGCTACATTTTTAATGCCTGGTTAAGGTTGCTCTCAAACTAGCGAACATTGAGGTTGACTCATTTTCCTTGCTAGCTTTTATGTCTCCCCTTTTATGAAATGCATGTTTATCAGTATGGTAAACGAAAAGTTAAATAGCTGTAATATCCATAACTAAAACAGCAACATTTTGCTCCAAATACTCTCAGAAGAAACCGCAGTGAGCGTGTGTTCACTGTAATTACAAGCCTTCTGCTTTTTAATCACGACATCAGAGGCTCCAGTTGTAATGTAAGACAACTTTCTTTAAGAGAAACAACTCAAGGCTCCCAGATCTACTAGGAGAGTGACGGCGTGTCATGACGAAGCCCGTGGAGAAGAGAACAGGAGGGAGAAGTGAATAGAAGGGCTGTAATTAGCCGAGTTAATCAGAGAGATTTCACACAGGAGGAGGACGAGAAGGGCAGGTGGAGGCAGGGAAATTATTGTTGTTTTTTTTACTCAGGAACTCTGAAGTTTAGGGCGTAACCCCTCTGTGTGTGGTGCACCTGCTGAAACGGAGAGAGGGATCACCTGCTCTCTCTCGCTCTCTCTCTCTCTCTCTCTCTCTCTCTCTCTCAGGTATTCCGACCCTCAGTAGCTGGAGGACGTGCTGAGAAGCGTAAGGTGCACCTTTGTTCTCCTGTCTGGACTTGCTAAGGTTTAAAGCTGGTGCTAAAGCTGATTGTTCCTCTGCATACCTGTAGAGACAGACTGTCAGAGAGAAGAGAGAAAGAGATAGAGAAAAACTGTGAGATACAAAAAAAGAAAAGAGGCAAAAATGGAAAGGGAGACAGAAAAGAAGAAATAAAAAAATGAAACAGGTAACAGTGAGGGAGATAGATAGATAGATAGATAGATAGATAGATAGATACATACATACATACCGTACATGCATACATATACAAGGTTGAGAGAGAGGTAGATGAAATGAGAATTAATAAAGGATAAAGAAGCAAAGAGAAGAAAAGAGGCAGACTGGGTGAGAGGAGAATGCATAGAAAGACAGACAAATAGATAGATAGAGAAACATAGAAAGCAATGGAGAGATAGATAGAGAGGGCTATAGAGAGAGAGACAAAGTAAAAGAAAGTGAAAGACGCAAAGTTGACGGGAAAAACAGGAGTGAAATAGCTGCAGGGTGAGTGAGAGAAATATAGACAGACAGATAGATAGATAGATAGATAGATAGATAGATAGATAGATAGATAGATAGATCTCATTCCTGAGCTGCCGGTGATCCAGATCCCCTCCG
>JAOVVA010000019.1:1503145-1517213 GCA_028565275.1 Leiocassis micropogon
GGCAGACGGTATAGAACATTAAAAACTAGAACCAGTAGATATAAAAACAGTTTTTATCCCAGTGCAATAAGAGTACTGAATGCTGCTATAAAAAACGGTTTTAAACAATGTGCAATAAGTTTAAATTATTTATGCATTTTTTCTGCAATTAATGCAATTTATGCAAAAAAAAAAAAAGATCGTGGATCGTGCAATAGCAGAATGTACGCTTTGTGGGAGTGTGTGTGTGTGTGTGTGTGCGCGTGATTATGTTTCAAGGTTGCATTGAGGGATGGCACTTTAAATTTCATTGTACTTGTTGCAATGACAATAAAGACTATTCTATTCTATTCTATTCTATTCTATTCTAGTGCTTGGATACCAATAGCAAGATAGAACATTTTCTCAGTACACTGGAGCCATGATCGGACTACTTAATTCACATCTGAAACGCCGGCCTCCCAGGAAATCCTTTGATGGCTTTTCCAAACTCAGGCTCAGGACTGTACGGGTGATGTGGCAATAACTCCCAGCCGAGTTGGTGATTGTGTGTACAGTTCCCACAGACAGACAGTACATCTCCTCCACAAGTCGGCAACAATTTATCTGTGGATTTTTAAGGATCAGGTGTTCCACTTGCTGAATGTTCACAGGAATGACTGCACTGGGCTCCGAGCCACCTCAGCATCGTTCGTCATTCACGGATGTAGCGCCTTCTTTCAAACAATTGCACCGTTCAAAAGTTTCACTGAGGCTTAGAGTCTCATACGTGCTTCTATCTTCTGTAAATGTCAATCACTTTTACGTCGTCATTCACCAGAAATTTCGTCATAAATCCCAGTTTGATTTCTACTTTCTGTTATATACATTCTCTGTATATTTTCTCTTCTGTTTTTCAGAACACACAAGTATTCCTCACCCTCAGCTCTGTACTCATGGTCTTCACAAACCCAGCATGTTTAGTTCCCCTCCTTCCTAGTTCCCTTAATTGCTAATTTGCCATTTTTATCTCATTATACTTCTGAGCAGTTTTAGGGTTAAAGGCCTTCCTCACCCTCAAGGAGCCCACAGGGACAATTTGGTGGTTGTGGGATTTGAACCTGAGACCTTCTGAACCGTAGTATAATGCCTTAACCACTGAGCTACTTTTTTAACAGGGCTTGGTATTTTGGTCAGAGTGTGATTGCTCTGGATGATAAACGCAATGTAACGCAATAGCTAGTTACATCCTTACAATCACTCCAACAGGACAAAATGTTAATTAAGTGATAATTAAGATGTGATTTGAGACACTTAGAGCTTCTCAATGCATGTTATTACAGTCGCGAGAACTCATACTTGCTAACAAAATGCCTTCTTACTTGTACAACAGGCCAATTCCCTGCACGTTTATCACCGACTGTCACAGACGCCTCCTGTTTACCTCCTGTCCTACTTCCTGGTTCCTGCTTTGTGTTCTACTTCCTGGTTTTCAGAGTTTCTGCTTTATGTCTTCCTACCGTTCCGACTGGAGTCCTGGACTCTGATAACGCTACACAATACCCATGATCGCCGTTTGCACCTGACCCTCATCACTACTCTATCCGAGCTTCATAGAACATCGGATTCGTATCTACAGTAGTTAGTGATTTATTACTGCATGAGCTGCATGAAGACAAAGTGTGTGTGTGTGTGTGTGTGTGCCAGCACAGAAGGCAGAGCCAGGTGGAGTAAGCGAGGACAGAAGGTGCCTTCGCCCTGAAGGTGCACTCAGTGTCACTCAGACACACACACACCTGTTCCCCAGCTCACAGCACAGATTCTGGTTACACAGGATAGAGAAGTTAGAAGTCTCTCTCCCTCTCTCTCTCTCTCTCCTATTGCAACACTGCAACATCGTCATCACTACCAAGCTTTCAGATATGGAGTATACTCCTAATTATGTTACATCCGTACACACTCATCATCATCATCACCATCATCCACCACCTTCATAAAGATGCTTCGCATTTACCTAATATTTCTGACCATAACCACACACACAAACACACACACAAACACACACGCAGGTCGCTGAGCTGTGACAGAGAGTGTGAGCAGCTTGGCCCGTCTCTGCCGAAGTGTATGTACAGCTGTCAGTGTGAAACTCGAGTCGCTGCCCACCTGAGTGTCTAGAGACAAAACAATAACACACTCTTCTTGTCTTCTTTTCTATTTTCTTCTGCCGACTCAAAAAAGAAGAGCAGAGAAGAGAACAGAATCATCCTGAGGATGTCTCTGGATGAAACGTGCTTTTCGCTTTTCTGATATTTTATTGCATTATTTTTGTCCTTTTTATGACTTATTAAATTACCCAGTAAAGTTTTATTTTCACAAATACATATTTCGCTTGATTTTACATTCCTAATCCGTGACCCATCTCAAATCCTCCATCGTTCATGGTAAGCCAAATCCAACATGGCTTCCTGTTCACTATAGATGCCGGCTACATCTAGAACTAACACTGCAATGAAGTGCATTACAGAAGAGATACGAGTTGTTGCTTTGGGTAATTTTAACTTAACCTTAATACTTGGTCCTGAATCCAAAAGTATTGGCACCCTTCTCTGTGCTCGGGTTGCTTTTGACCACCATTATGACAAAACAAATTACTGATAGACTTATGCTCAATTACACATTTAAACTAAAATGCACATAAATGTAAATTAACTTAATATCCAAGACCATAATTTAATTACAAATATGCACACACTATTTATTCTAGTGATTAACACCAACTATTGGGATGTAGTCTGGAGCCTATACCAGGAGACTTCAGGCATGAGTCTGGGTACACCTTTGACAGGGTGCCAACCCATTGCAGGGCACACACACACACACACACACACACACACACACACACACACACTACGGTCAATTTGTGAATGCCAGGTTACCTAATCTGCATGTCTTTGGACTGTGGGAGTAAAACCACAAAGTGCAGGGAGAACATGACAAATGAGGCTCATGTGCTTTTTGAGGGAATTGTTATCATAAGTGAGCTCACATACACCCACGATTGGCCAGTGTCACCCTGTGTCACTGCGGGTGTGTGTGAGAGAGAGAGGGGGAGAGAGAGAGATGCACCAATATACAGTTTTGGACATCATCTACCAGTGTTTTCATCTACGAGTGTCATTGTTCTTCGTTTTCATTCCAATCCCTGTACAGAACTGGTCCAAAGTTTGGGCACAAGTTTAGATTTATTTTCTAAAACAATACTTAAATAAGAAATATGGCATTGAGCAAATAAAGTAACAACACCAACAGTCAGTTGTTATTTTAAGACATGAATCTCAGCTGTTCTGGAAAAGTTCTTGGAAGAATAGTATTGTGTCAAGTGCATTTGCAAACCCATCAAGCACTACTGTTGGGGGACGTTACTTTTTAAAGTAACTAATTACATGACAAAATTACTGTCTTTAACAAGTAATCAGTTACATTATAGCGTTAACTTTCTGATAAAAGTAACTAGTTCGAGTACTTTTCCATTGCAGAAAATGAAAACTCCTTTATGATTCCCCATGCATGTGATTTTAGTCAAGACCTTTATAATTATCATGAGATTATTGTGTATTTTGGATAAACGCCTTCAGTATTGTTTTACAGTGTGAAAAGAAATAATCACAAAAGACCTTGGAATTAGAACGGGTGTCCAAACTTTTAAATTGTAGTGAGTCTGAGCAGTTTCAGAGAAATGTGTTTTGCTTGTTTAGCCTATGAATCATTCAAGCATAAACTCATCTAATGTAAGGCATTAACCAGTGAGAAACAGGTGCAGATGATGACAGATGATCAGGCCTGTGATTAGTGTACTGTACTGCTGATGCTGGTAACAGACGAGAGGGGAAATGAGGTTGCTGCTGAATTACATGAACAAACGATTTTTCAACTGTATCTTCAGGTACTTTGCAGCATGTTGCAGTAATACATTTGTTCTTGTTATTTAATTGAATCTGCATTAAGAAGAAATGAGGGGTGTGTGTCACAGTACTGTAAATACATGCCCTTATACTGCATTGGACTAGATCTCATAACATGTAATTCCTTATTGCTTGTTGAATCAACATGGCCGCTCACATCAACATCTAAGATGAACACGGCACCACACCTTACCTTTAAATGCTGTTTGTACAAGAATGAGCTTTAGGCTTAAGGTTAGGGTTAGTATCATCCAACATGCATACATGTTGACTCGTTTAATCTATAACACTATCTCTAAAATTCACTGATTTAAGCTAGAAAATGTACATCACTCATCACAGTTAGCTGGATAATGCCTTATTGGTGAAACATGTTGTATGTAAGGAATGAGCGCGGTTTCCAGGACAGAGGACTCGAGCAGGATGAGGGGAGTGAGGAAGCATTTAAGAGCCACATGTGTGTCTAAATCAGCTCAGCCATATGGAGCCTTTCCTCCCCGGGGAATGGCAACAAACCTGAGCATGTGCCACAAATGTGCATCTGTGCATGTTTGTGGGTATATGTGTGTGTGTGTGTGTGTGTGTGTGTGTGTGTGTGTGTGTGTATATGTGTGTGTGTGAGAGAGAGAGAGAGAGAAAGAAGAGAGAGAGCTCACAGCAGGCAAGTGCATGTGCTGCCATAAGTATCCACTTGTGCGTCAACGAACAAGTGCACACACTTCCATAAAAGGTGTGTCTCTGAGTGTGTGTGAGAGAGTGTGTGCGAGCGCATTGTAGGCAAGTGTTTCAGCTATTGCACTGATTTCACACAGCCCGTATATCACCTGACACACCAGCCATTTTTCTTCTTTCTTTCTGAACCTGTCTCACTGTCTCAGATTGTCAGGAATGTTTTTTTTTTTTTATTACTAGCTTTGTTTTTTTCTTTAAAGTTTGAATGCATTTATATAATAAATATCATTCTATTCTAACAATATACAACAGAACAAGAATAACATGCTTAGGTTTGATCAAGATCACTCGCATGTATTCTTTATTTTCTCAGTTTTATTTCTCACAATCCTTCTTTAATTTGATTCTCTTTTCTTCAAAGGTAATAAACTTTATGTTAGAACAAAACAGTATACGTTACAGTTAATAAAAATAATAATTAAACAAAGATCCACTCATGGATCAGATGGCAAAGAAAGTTCTTATAGTTCTTACAGAGAACAAAGAGAGAGTTATCACCATACAAAAGTTAGTTTTTAAAGTAAAATACCCTTTTTAGTTGTAGAATTTTTAGAATTCTTATACTGCACTCTATCTGTTTGTACAGCAGAAAATATCTTTTATACAGAATATTATTAATATTAATAATATTATAATGTGCTGCCTATTTTTTGGCTTAAGCTTTAGTTAAAAAAAATTGCACAGAGAACAACAATGTACCGTCTAAAGCTATTAAATTAACATTTAAAACATTGGTCTTATAGGTGACATGGTGGCTTAATGATCATCATTGTCACCTCTAGGGCTGGGGTTTGAATCGCCCCTCTGTTTGTGTTTCCCCCATGTTTGCTGGGTTTCCTCTGGGTACTCTGGTTTCCTCCAACAGTGCTAATGCTTGCTGATTGTAGTTTATGAATAAGTGTGTCTGTGTGTGGGTGCTTGTGTCCCATCTTGTGCCCCTGTGATACTGTAATTTAATTAATGGTTAATGGTATAGTTAATGGATGGATGTTGGATTTTTTTACTCTTTTGTAAACCTTACTTAATGAAGTTTGAAAAAAGTAGGAACTCAACAGACATCGGATTAGCGAGGTCATGTTTTGGGTATTTAGGATACTGTGGTTGCTCATATCCCATGTGGGTCAATACAATAAATCCGGAACTATTCCTAGTCAAATCTTTGTGTGTGAGTGTGTGTGATTGATTTCTGGCACATGCAAATTAGTGTATGTTATTCTACATCAGCACCATAGTGACTTACTGTCTAGCACTAGCTGCCTCATACCCCCAGGGTTAGGGTTCAAATCTCACCTCTGTGGTCTGTGTGTGAAGTTGGCATATTCTCCCCGTGCTTGGTGGGTTTCCTCCACAATCCAGAGACATGCGTTGTAGCCTGATTGGCGCTTCCAAATTGCCCTGAAGCGTGTAAGTGGGTGTGTGCCTGAAGGCCGGAGTCCTCAGGAACGTATCGTCCCCTGACAGCAATGACCGCTGACGTAAAGTCATAGGTCAGTGCGCCCAACAATCATTCAGGGATGACGGCTTAAACGAATGAATGAATTCTATGTCAAAATGTACGACGGTCTGACGGGGTGAACTGCAGGGCACGCAAAATTGTTTTAAAAACAGCAATCAAACTCAATCATGCCGCGGTGCCAATATTTCAATACTTCATTTAGTTTATTTAAAATATAAGCTGGAATTTGATGCAAACCCTTTAAATTTATAACAAGAAGCTTTGGATGAATCTTAAATGCTCCTGTGCATTCACTAGACTTCTTGTACATTGCCTTGACGTTAGACACTATGTAGTATATCTGTATATAGTGGATCTGAAACTATGTATCAGCAACATGACATCACTGCGCCTGTATCAATACCTTTTAAAACCTTAAAGTATGTAATCAAATCGTGATGAAACTGCCAGAAATGGTAAAAGATGTTATGAGAATGATTTTATGATGCGTTAAGTCTAGCCCCGCCCACACAGTCTTGTTAGACTCACCTGCAAGAAGGAAAACCAAATTCAGTACAGGTGTGTCGTAATGTTAAAAACGTTACTGCTGATTTGTTATCACATCTTTGCTGAGCAGAAAAGCCCTGAGAGGAGCACCCCAGTGAAGCCTGTGTTTTCTCTTGATTTCATACACTGTGCTTGAATTAATGACATTTGTTCTCTATTATCTTTGTAGGCCTTTTTACAATCCTTAGTAAATAAGAACCGACAGTAAAAAAGGGAAAGAGAACTGAGCAAGACAATAAGAAGAGAATATGTTTTTGTTTTCTAGATTAGACGTGCTGAAATGCCAACTGGCTCCGTCTGTCTGCTCTTTTCTTTCTCTCTGCGTTAAAGACACACACTGAAGTCATTACACTCCAGCTTGTTTTTTCAGGGTTGCAAACCTCCAGGAAAAACGGCCCTCCTGCAGAGGGAACTGAGAGAATTCCCACACACCCCTACACACACACACACACACACACACAAACACACACACATATGCATACGCACTGCGGAACCGGCACCGCTCCAGAGACCCCTGCCGCCACCACATAAGGCTTTCCAGATGTGCTTACATCCGTCCCTGTGCACAGAGATGCCACCAAATACACACACATACATACACACACAAACACACACACAGAACCACCCCACACACACTGACTTTGGGGGTAATCTGTCACAATAGTGACAGTGTCATGTTAACAATGCATCTATTCTCCCAGTGTGTGTGCGTGTGTGTGTGTGTGTGTGTGTGTGTGTGTGTGTGTGTGTGTGTCTTTTCAAAGCAGCTACAACCATTAAGAAATGATCTTTAATACCACATGATGACAAAACACATTACTGTTATAAATGACAGTCCTCCAAAAAAACATATCATAAAGGGAACAAGACGTCCTCGTTCTTTGCTGCAACAGTATTTACACTGATGGTTTTTATTTGTCATAGCGGAAGTTTAAATGTGCATGATGAAACAGTATGGAATGGGTTCATAATTATTCACAAATGTGCTCAAGTTCAGCCAATCCTTCAAACAATACAGTATGTCCTGTTGATTATTTAAATGATCATTTGTACCAAGAGGTAAATATTTGTGGATATATTTATAATAGGTGTGAACATATTGTATGTCTGCAATCACATACTTAATACTAATGTTGGGAAATTCTGTGGACCGTAATGCTTACCCTGCTTACAAGAAAACCACAGTGAAAACAGAGTTGCACCACTAAACAATTAGCTTATAAATATCAGTGGATGAAACAGTTCATTCCTTTCAATTAGACTGAATTAAATTAAAGTCTCACATCCCATGCAAATATTATGATTTCAAGACCGTGATGTAGTAACTTATGGAGCCTGATTATTACCATAAAGCTCTTCTTTCCACATTCCTGAATTTACTGGGAAATTGTGGGAAAATTGTATAAATCCATGGCTAAATCTAACTCTGCACACTAAACTACTGAACAGTAAGCTCTAACAGATACTTAATCCATGGCTAAATCTAACCCTGCACACTAAACTACTAAATAGTATACTCTAATATATACAAACTCCAGGTCTAAATCTAACTCTTTACACGAAACTACTAAATATTACGTTCTAATAGATATTAAATCCATAGATAAATCCCACTCTGCACAGTAGGTAATTATAGTTAAGTTTTACTATTAATAAAAATGTATTAATATTAAATTAATTGATCAATGTATTTAAATTAAGGGCACTTTTTAAATAAATGTCCATGATACTGCAATAAATTTAGTATATGAATGCATTTCTGTTTTACAAATAAAACTAAAAAAATTACAATTTATTTATTATTAATTGTAATGCATACAGTACAGCATTATCATATTAGATTTTTTTTTTTACATTTTACCTTACATTGTAGCTTGTTACATTTAAATATTTTCTAATTATTTTTAATTAAAAAAATGTTTTTTAGGTTCTTGTGATTATGAAAGACCTAAATGGTCTAGGTTTTGTTGAAAAAAACACCTTGAAGGTTCTACTCAGGTATAACTCAAGTCAGAGGGGTGAACTACACACAAGTCATCTGAATGGGGAACTTAAGTGTCTTAGACATGAAGTCTGAATCTTTCCCTGCATAAATATTGACCTAACTTTTAAACATGCAGTGCATAGTGAGGAATTTGTGTTAAACATACTGTGTAACCATAATTTTTGTCCAAAAGCATCCTATTTTGTACATATCGACTCTAACATTGCAATGTTCCTGTGAATGTTTTGGCAAAGGTTTTGTTAATGTAGAGTAAAATCAGTGTGTGAACCTCAAGCAACCTCAAGAAACTTTCCATACTTGCTTATTAAGGAGGCAGAAAGGAAACTGCTTCGACTTACATACTCATCCTCCTTCACACTCACGCACACACTTTCACACACTGAAATGCAGGAAGTCATAAATGTGAGTTCACAGTCACATGGGCCAAATGGGGCAGTGATAGCAGCAGGCTGATGTGAGACAAGACACTGGGGTAGAGGAGGTGTGTGTTTGTTTGTGAGAGAAGCAGTGAGAGAGAGAGAGAGAGAGAGAGAGAGAGAGCATGTGTGTGTATTTGCAGCCAGGGGTACTTAACAGTTCTGTGGCAACATCGACAAAAAAGCTGTAATGGGCCATGGAGGAACAAACACGAGGAAAACATTTGGGTGGAGACAGACTTGGGAAAATCTGTGTGTGCGTGTGTGTTTGTGTGTGTCTGTGTGTGTGTGTGCGTCTGGATAGACACATGGAAGAAATCATCAAGTATTCAGATGTGCAAATTAGACATAGTGTTCACTTAGCTTTCCTGTTTTGCTATTATCAATAATAGGCCTATATTAAGCATCGACATCATGTGCGTACCACACCATCATGTGTAATTAAATGCCTCGAATAAAGTCAAATAAAACCACAGCTAGCAGTACACATATCAGTTTTAGTTACGATAAGAAGGTAGCATGAACCTTAGAGCATTACCTCATTATTTGTCTCCGTAAACATCTCCATTTCTGAAATCTGTTTGTTATTAGGTTTAGATAATGAAAATCTTCCACCATACGACAACCCAAATATTACAGGAGAACATGGACATAAATATAAACCTATGATTTCTTGCTGTGCTACTGCCAGAGGTGCTGTTCTATAAAATTAATCCAGAAGTTCTGACCAAACAGATTGAAGAACTGGGCATATTTTACTTACAAAAATTACACATCTTATGCGTAAAAAATGGCTAACAATATGCACAAAAATTTTATGTTGCTAGCTAAGGGACATCAAATATATAAAACAACAAGTGACACCAGAATAGCTGTGCTTGCTAAGATACATTGACATGTCAAGAGTCTTGCAAAGTATTCCAGAGTTGTCATGTATTTCCACATATACAGAAACGACATTTCTGCATGTTGCTGGAGAAAATTTTAATGTAAAATGTAAATGCAAATGAAGGCTTTCAATGCAAAATGCAATAAATAACAGTTTTGGCATTTCACTCAATTTGGCAGATTCAATTTGTTTCCTTAAGCACACAACAATAATACAACAATATATTTCCCAAATCACAAAGTGCAACAATGCATTTCATATATTTCAAAATATTATATTTCATATAATAATATGGCAATTTAACTTAATATTATTTTATGAAATATATGAAATTGCATATCATATTTACATTACCACAAACACAGCTGTTAACTGATTTATCAATTGTGACAAAACTGTATTTATGTTGTTTATGTTGTTTTGCCAAATAGTATAAAATTCAAACTGATAGAACCAACACAATACTCACATATTATTGTGACTTAAAAATAACATGCACAAAATATTCTTTATCAATTTGTATTTCATTACTGTTTTGCAAAAATGTGTTTTTCCTCAAACCTTTCAGAAACTTTCATTTAACTCATTTCGCAGTGCAAACCATCACAATAGGGGGAAAAATAATACAGTATAAGTAATGTACTATACCACTTTTAAAAACAATACGGTGATAAATAAGAACATTTATATTTTGCACGTTAGGAATCTCAGTAATAACTTGATTGCAAATAGAAATTACAAACTTAAATTACCTAGGGACATATGTATAAATACATTAAAAGCTAAAGCTAACATTCAATGTTAAGCTACCACATAGGTATTGTACGCTATATAATGATAGTCGCAGACAAAGTAAAATTCTTGAATTGTACAATTGTCAAATAGTAAGTCAATTATTCTCATTTTTTTTAGATGAACAGAAAGTAAACAGAACAGAACAGTAGTCTAAACTTGCCTAGCTAGCAGCTGAAGGTGAAAATTAAAGGAATAAAACTCTAGAAAAGAACAAAAAATTAAAGACTTAAAATTAAAATATGAATTTCTGACCATTTTCAATAGATACACTCAAAAAAGTACTTTTACAACTATAGATTATTTTAAAAGCTAGTGTAAGAGCATTGATATAGCCTCTCTTTTCTATGCACAAATGATTAGTATATATTCACAAATATAATTAACTGCATGCTATGCTTGTTTCACAGACATTGAAACACTTGTCTCAGTCTACAGGACTGTGTTAATTATTAGCATTTCCACTTTATTGTTTACTTCCTTCCTCCACTGAAATGTAAAAATTCTTTACTTTAGCACTAACAAGCTAATTCCCTTACAAGGCTGCTTTTCACCTGGGTGCTAAATGAATGTGTGGCTAATTGCCTCATGCATGGTCACCTACCTGGATCAAAGGGGTGTGAGTATGTGTGTCTGTGTGTGTGTGTGGGAGAGAGAGAAAGACCCAAGGTCAAGGCACTTGAATTAAAGTAGCTATTTAACGTCTTTGCCCAAACACACACATACACACACACACACACACACAGGACCGCCTGTTCTAAGGACCCTCATACCACAACAGGTGTGAGGATTTCAGAAATGAAAGAAAGAGAAAGAGCGAGAGTTAAAAGCAGTGAGAACACCTGTTGTAGAAACCTCCCACTGGTGATTAGAATGTCCACACACACACACACACACACAAGACGTGCAGGATTTCTGTGCCTGTACTGTTACGTACATCAAGATCAGCTACATCACACTTGGTAATGACACGTGTCCCAGCCTGTTAGCATGTCGCTATAAAAGATTATTAGAAATATTTAATGTAAATGTGTTGTGATGCTCCAAACAACACCTGACGTCTGAGAATGTCAACATTTACCTCAGATGTGTTGATGAATTTCCGAGAATATTTCAGTGTAACTACACAATGTGAATGTGAATTCTGTTTTTCCCGCCATTTTGAGAAGTATCACAGCTCTATTCTCAGAGTTTGTGGATAGTATTAATGACACAATCTTTTTAGAATTAACCAGAGAATTTGCCATTCTTTCACCAATCACCAATGTTTTGCATTGATAAGATGGCAGAACCAATATAATTAGCGACCAATGCTAAGTGTGAGCATTACAGCACTTTTTTTTTAAGGACTGTCCCATTATGTCTGAGGAAAATGTTTGTATTGATGATAGGTTTTAGTTTGTTTCTGATGTTCTTACATTATTGCATTGTCCGAAAAAAAGATAGATAGCGGCTAGCTAAAGCTACAAAGCTAGATTATACTAGCTAAATGTGCCAAGATAGATTTACTGGCAGTTTAAAGATTTTCTTTTAAAGGTCTTTTATTTGAGTCCACTCAATAGATCTGGTTATACAGGTGATAACCAACATGGTGAACCATGTGAAAGCTTAGTTAGCGATCAATGCTAAAAGTAATGAGCGTATGGAGTGTTTTCGTGGTAATTAAACATGCCTGAGGAAAATGTTCATATTACTGTTGGTCTGATGTTCATATTCCTGCTGGTCTAAAAAGTTTTAGTATCTTCATACTTAGCTATACTGTTATTGTTCTGTGTTTCTTAGTATGCAAAAGTATGCAGTTAGCTGTAAATGCTGGGGCTACACATTTAGTGTTACTGGGGCTGTATGGAATGTTTTCATATTAAACAATCATATTTGAGGAAAATATTCACGTTACCAAAGTTATTGTTTACAATGTTGCTAAGTCTGAACACTTAGCTTCATGATTACTAGCTTATTCGCCTATTGTTTGGTTAGCTAGCAGTCCTATTTCTGACAGATTTGTTTTGTAACTAGCAGTATGGGTTCTCTCAGGGAATGTTTCCTTGCAAGCATCACCTCTATTCAATTCCTAATTAGAGATAAACTAAAATCCATAACCTGGTTTCCATGCACAATATAAATTAAACTTAATTGAACTGAATATTTAAAAATATTTAAGGTAATGACTGCAAACAGGAAGCAGCCTGATGAAGACAGCAGGGTATTGTGAGGTTCATTTATTTTAAGTGTTTCAAAAGGCTGAGGACAAAACAAGCTAACACACACACACACACACACACACACACACACACACACACACAAATTACATCTAACAAGACCAGAGATGATAATGTTGAGTGAAGTATGAGTGTAATCAGTTGCACTTTAAACCCGTATCTTATATTTCAGGACAGTCAGCAAGATGTTTGTGTGTGTGTGTGTGTGTGTGTGTGTACCTGTGTGAAGACTGATGAGACAAAGTCTAGGCGCATGACAGAATTGCTAATTGTGTCATGTATAATCAATACGCTAAGTAAACACACATGTCCAAATACACGTCATACACACACTACTAAGCCATGATACACACGCTAACCTAGCACTTGGAATTATAGTGCACATTTTTTTGTTTATCTCAGAGTCATTTCTCTTCTTAGTAATTTACCAAGAACGCTGAGGGGAACGTTATTATGCCTTCATCTTCATAGCTTTATGTAAAAAGTATAAAAGATTTAGCGTCTATATGCTAGCTTTATAATGATTCTCATTAGATAGTTCATGCTTCTAGATTTTTTTCATTTGCCTAGCAACAGTTTTCTTAGTACTTTAGGATAAAACCTAGTGACTTTCTGCACTCTCACAAATCCTTTTCCTAATTTACTGAATAATAGTAATTGTAATATATAATTATAATATACTTTTGTGTCAATTGTTAGCATTTAATGGTAAGTAAGACCTACTGTCCAGAAATATGCAGACACCTGACCACACCCATACAGTATGTGGGAAGGTTTTGTATACTGGATTAAGGTGCATGGCATTCAGGAGTGTGGATGGATGGACGGACGGACGGACAGACAGATTCTTTGTCTGTTTTTATGCTACTTTGAAGAATGTGTGTGTTAGAATGTTCTATGGCTCTTACTCTGTCTCTCATTAACCCCACTGCAGGTGGGAGCATCAAAGTGGCAGGATGACACCTTTTCACTCAAACACACACACACGCACACACGCACACACACGCACACTCCTACCTTGGGGGTCTGGAGCCAGAGAGGGTCACCCCCTAATGAGTGACTGGAACCCAACCACTCACCGCCCCCCCCCCCA
>JAOVVA010000019.1:1527445-1540102 GCA_028565275.1 Leiocassis micropogon
ACACAGTAATTCACAAATAAATTGTTAAAAAATCATACAATGTGATTTCCGGATTTTTCTTTTTAGATTCTGTCTCTAACAGTGGAAATGCACCTATGCTGAAAATTGTAGACCCTCCATGATTTCTAAGTAAGAGAACTTGCGAAATCACAGGATGTTCAAATACTTATTGACCTCACTGTATATATACTGTAGAATAACCAAAAAATTAAAAATAAAAAGTAGAGAAGGAGAAGAGTACATTTGAACAAAAAGTACATGAACCTAAAATATAATGATGTAATATCAAACTCTTAATGATATATTAAAAGTAATGAAGTAAAACTAGGATCTACTAGTACATCATTAGCAAAGTTGGGTAGTAACGAGTTACATTTACTCCTTACATTAACTAAAGTAACTTTTTGAAAGAAAAAAAACCTCTATGAGTAGTTTTACTGTACCAGACTTTTTACTTTTACTTGAGTAGATTTGCGAAGAACAAACGCTATTCTTACTCCGCTACATTCGGCTACACTCGACTCGTTACTGTTCTAACCATTTATTCTACACATTATTCTTTATTTTTGCCAGAAAAATGTAGCCGGTGGATCTACCACGTGACTGTGTTTCACCAAACAGACATAGCAACAATAATCACATGACTCCGTTTGACCAATCAGCCGCAATTGACAATAACCACATGTAGTCATGTAAAAAAAAATGTATAGCCGTGGTAGACAGCGATGTCATGGTAACCAATGTCGCGGTTAGTTTAGCTGTTTTATTTAATGTTAAAATATAAAATTAGCAAATAAGCTAGAGGCAAAAAAATATAAGTTTTTTAAATATAACATTTGTTCTGCTGGACACAGTTTATGGTAAAGGGGGACCTCATGTACACATGTTCTAATGTTATTTTCTATCTGCTGAGCCATTCGGAGGGCAACTGAATATACAGTATATCTTACACTGGAAATAGTTTACACTCTTCAAACATACATATGTTACCTACAGTAGGCATTTGTTTCAAAAAGCTTTGTGAAAAAAGTGAGATTAGGAAATTTGTGTTTCTTGTTCCTTAATTAGCCATTTTGTAAAGATATTTAGTTTTATTAATTTATTGTATTTCATTTATTTACTTTATTTTATTATTTTGTAAATTATTTTATCATTTTGTCTGGCTGCTTACATAATTTTTTAATAAAGATAATCAGAGATTACGATGAAACAGTTACTCAGTACTTAAGTAGTCTTTTCACCAAATACATTTTTACTCTTACTTGAGTAATATTTTGGATGACTACTTTTTACTTCTACTTGATTAATATTATTTTGAAGTACAGCTATTCTTACTTGAGTACAATTTTTGGCTACTCTACCCACCTCTGACCATAAGTACACTATGGTTTAATATTGCAAATTTTCATACAGTGTATGCTTCTTTAAACAGCATTACAAAGATAATTAAGATAGCAAACATTTGCTTTTGCTGTACGTCTTGGCTGATTAGCAATACATTTGGAGAATTTCTGTAGCTATAAATATTTGCCAAACTATTTAATATGCCTTTTAGATACATAACTGACAGGTTTTCTTTGTATTTTACAGATTTATATTTACAGTATAATTTTTCATTATACAACCCAATAAAAAAGCCCTTAGATTGATTTTTTACCAGAAGTTACCTGGATCAAGAGCAATAAATCTGTAAAATAAAAAATTCTAGATAAGCTTCAGTATCTAGTTAAGGAACAATAAAACATTCCTGTGGGAAAATAAATAAAGTGAATCAAAAACATTGATTTTTAGGGAGAAAATTTTCACTATACTCACAGTGAGACACTCACACTTATTTTAAGAAATATTAATGAGGCAAATTTTGTGACCAGTCAATGATCTACACTAATTTAAGCTCCGCCCATATGCCTTGGTTAATTTATGACAATGAAAAAGCCTCAAAAAGACCATGAAAACTGTATGGGGTCAAAAATTATGGAATTTACATGAATCATGGATAGAAATGTAAAATCAAGCTAAATCAGCAACAATAAAACATTACCGTGAGAAAATCACCAAAGACACAAGAAATTAAATCATGATAAAATCATGATTTCAAAATTTATCTGAAAAATGTCCTAAAATGGAGGTGATCAGTGTTCTGCATTATTACAAGCTCCGCCCACTTGCCCCTTGTGTGCTATATCTGGTTAATTAGCTGTTCTGTCACTAAACGTGTTAAAATGTTTAATATAGTGATATACATTGTAGTTGTATTCTGTATAATTATTATGGTTGATAAATGCTGTTAATTATGTTAAATATTGTTCTATTATAATTATTCTTGTGGCTATTTTCAATGCATGAGTGTTGTGCAATAGATTGTTTTGTTCTGTAAATATGCTTTGTTCTGACAGAGTTAACAAGTGTGACCCTGAGGATAAAGCGGTACAGACGATGAGTGAGTGATTATAAAAAGTAGAAAACTCACCACCGGCCTGTCTCGGTGTGTGTTCACTGCCTCAATATTCAGGAAAACTGACTCGACTTTACAGCCTGAGATCAGAGAGAGAGGGAGCGAGAGATAGAGAGAGAGTGAGAGATAGAGAGAGAGTGAGAGATAGAGAGAGAGTGAGAGATAGAGAGAGAGCGAGAGATAGAGAGGGAGCGAGAGATAGAGAGAGAGTGAGAGATAGAGAGAGAGTACACGTCAATGATAGATTTCTCAAACTACAGAGATCATTTTGAACAAAATTCTTACCTTGATTGTTGATTTCATTTTTTATCAGTATCAACCATTAAAAAGAAAGAAAGAAACAAAAAATATAGCTACAACTTAGCATAGATCACCATAAGCTAACACGTCTTAATGTTTACTGGAAAAGAAAGTCATTAATTTATACATATACTAATAACCTTCACTTCCAACAATTTAACTAATTTGGAATTTTATTCCTAAATATTACTGAATTTTTACTGCTAAAGCTAGGTACACATCTAGCATAAGCATAATTATTAGCATAATTTTCAGTAAGTGTTCCAGCTTTATTTATAAACATTGACCAAACTTACCGTAAGCCACAGGCGTTAGCTTCAGTACTGTATGAAGAGGGCATTTTAAATATGGCAGATCATCTAAAGAAAAAGAGAAGAAACAATGAAAAACCCCAAACATGAAATCATACAGAATCACTTTATTTACTTTATGGGTTGTTTTTTTATTTCTTTTTGGATCAAGTTCTTAAGCCACACTTTCCACTTTCTACTAGAAAGTAAGCGATTTTAGAAAAAAAAACTTTGTAATGCTAGAATGTGTCAAATCAATTATATGTGTATTACCCATAATGCACTGTGAATAAGAATTAAATAATAGTTACAATAATAATAATAATAATAATAATAATAGTGAAAACTAATATAATAGTAATATAATCCTCCCAGCATGTATTTTAGTTGATATGTGAAAACGATAGCAGCTAGAAGTTGGACCTTTTGACCCCTTAAGGAGTTTTTTAAAAACAAACAAAAAAGCTTATTTTCATAGACTTTGGGTAGCCAGTGAACTTTTTTGTAAGTCATGCATTAATGTTAATAATCATCCCTTGTTGTGAGCTAACATAAGCTAAAAGACCTTGGTTTCTAGCCATTTCTGACCTAGCCGGAGTTCTGGATTATTGTTCCTCTGTAATAACCTGCTGTAGATTTTGACCCAGACTATTTGAAAAAGCTCAAAGAAAAGCAATCTGTGAAAGACACCCTGGAGCTTTGAAGTATTGTATTGACCTGCACTTTTGTCCAGGAAATAAGCGAGCAGACAGCGCATGACTGCCTGGTGGCAGACGACCAGAACGTTCTCCTGGCGCTCTAACTCCATGATCACGGGCTCCAGTCTGTGGACCAAATCCTCATACGACTAGCATAAGGAGGACAAGAGATGGAAAATAAAGGTGTCTGTCAAGGTGTAAAGTCATTGTTTAATATCTAGTAATAATAAATCAATAGAGGTAACAGCAATATAGTGTATGACCAGTTTGTCCAAGGTCGTCTTTAAATGTAAATTATCATTTTGCCACATTTATAAAAATAAATCTTTACAAGCAAGTTAAGTAATATTAATAATTGTTGACATGAGACTTTAATTATTTTAATATATAATTATATATTTTTAAATAAAACAATTAGAAGTATGTAATTACCTCTCCTTTTGGGTAACGGTAGCGATATTTGTCTTGGTCTCTCAGTGCAAACTCTTCAGGAAAGTGTTGCTGAATCTCTTCATATGTCATGTCCTCACACACACCCTAAACACACACATACAAACACACACACTTCATCAGAAAAATAACTGCAAGTTTACATAAAATGTCTAATATTTAGTGAACTCTTGGAGGACTGTGGAAACAGATGCCCTTATGATCAAATAAATGCAGCCTAAGGGCTGTGTGTGTGTGTGTGTGTGTGTGTGTGTGTGTGTGTGTGTGTGTGTGTGTATGTGTGTGTGGCCCTCCAGATGCCCTTTCGAAAAACCAAATGTGATAGTGTTCCATGCTAAGAAAAATGTAATGAGGTGCCCTTTAGGTGCTTCTGTGTTTGAGAAAATATGCCCTGTAGTGTACCTCTGTACTACAAAAAAAAAAAGCATTTAAGCATCTAAGGCTCTGCAGATGCACATTTTATTTATTTTACCTGTTTTAAGATCATAAATTTTATCATATTTATCAGGTATTTGCCTATTTATAGAGTGGAATAACATTTGTAGTCAAGAAACAAACACAAAATTGTGCCAAACTGGCTAAAGTGCCCGCTGAGACGATTGGCATACCGCTAGTCAACATCTCGTCTTATATCTCTGCCTTTTTGAACGTTGTTTCCGTCAGTACTCACGGCATCGATCTCATTGAGAGCTTTCCACTGCTCATACGGCACCCCGACTCCCTCGGCAGTCTGGATCGTCCTCTTCATGTGACTCGTCCAGATCTTCAGGTCCAGGATACCCTGACTCCTGATGTACTTCCCCAGAGCTGCCGCAAACTAAAAGAGAAAAACAGCCCCTGCGTTCATACACTATTATATGAAACACAACTTATTATGATTGAGAGAATTAGTAAAGAGCAAAATCTGGCAGAGCACACATTGCCTAACGTGCGTACTTCTAAAACGCACCGTTTCTATAGTAAAAACTCATGCACTTCCACATTTATGGAAGGAGTCTCCAGTGTCAGCGCTTTGTAATTTAAACATTTTCTGACACCTTCATGATGGAGCAGTTCATGTTTAGCGGTTTGTCTGTAATGCTATAAACTGTATCACAAGATGGCTTTTTATACAGTAGCTGCTATGACATAAGAGACAACAGTTAAATGGAACAAGTTATAACTAACTAAGTGGATTAAAAAAGACATTTTGTTATTTAATGAACATTTTTAATGAAACTTCATCAACTCTAAGATTGCTATGGTTACAGTATTTCTGCATCATGACACGCAGAAATGCCCTATCGAGTTTTATTCCTTACATCGGCATATAATATCATCATGAACATAAACTCTAAAGACCTTATTTCCACGTGGCGAGAGACCCGAATCGCCCCCGATGCGGCCGAGCAGGTTGAGCTCGCTCTCTCCGTGCCTGCACAGGTAGATGCTGCGCGGCGTGACGTGAATATTCATCAGGTAATAAACAATCCGGCCCTGGATGTGATCCTGAACACGATTCACTAAATACCTGCTGCCTACGTTAAAGATCTTTATATAGGACAGGTGTCTGTAGGAGAGAGAGAGAGAGAGAGAGAGAGAGAGAGAGAGATCTTAACGTCACACACATTGTGAGTCTGTTTTTTTACTGTAGATGGATTATCTCTTTGAGACTTTTGCATCAACAATATTTAACCACACCCTCCTCTACTGCTCCATGATTGATTATATTTCTTTTTTAAAAATATTGCACGTAGACCACTTCTCAAGACATTGTGCTTGCAAATCACATCATAACACTGTGTGGTGATGTAGTTATTTCCAAGACAAAGGCTTAGACCATGTGACCATGTGGTTTGCAAGCTTAGTGTGTTTGCAGGCAGGAGAAGTTTCATGAGGCTGGTAAGTGACATACAGAACCTATAGAATGAAAAGCGAAAGTGAACATGTTTATATGTTTATATATTTTTACAGCAGTGCATAAAAAGAGTACAGGGTCAGCCATTATACACACACCTGTAGCAGAATGAGTTAAGGGCCTTGCTCAAGGGCCCAACAGTGGCAACCTGGGTAGGGCTCAAACTGCTAACCTTCCGATCGGTAACTCAGAGGCCTAACACACTGAGCCAACACTGCCCCATTGCCATGAAGTGTATATCAGGTGAATAAATGTTATTGTTTTTCAGATACAGTAGAAGTGACAATGTTATCAAGTCGCATTCGCATCATGTCCGATTAAAATGTATATACACTATGTCTAGTTCAAATTTGTAACCTGATGTACTGTAGATGGCGTCCACATTTAAAACAGGTGAGTTTAAATAGTGTAAAAATGGGTTACGTTCTTAAATAAATAAATTTGATTTATATAGCACTTTTAACAATGGCCATTGTCTCAAAGCGGCTTCACAAAATGAAAAGAAAACCTGTCTTTGTTGTCATCCAGAGGGACGTATGTGATCTTATAGCACTCGATCCTTTTCAGAAAATCTTTCACGGCTTCCTCCTTATCACAGCCGATGTAGTCCGGGCTGCTGAGCTTCACTTGCTGCATGAAAGCAAAAATACAAGATGTTACATATAAAAGTGAATAAATCATAGTTTTTCCTATTTCCTTATAATTTCCTCATGCATGCCAAGAATGTAACCAACATCTTTTTCTAAAATATATCTGATATAGTGTATAAAGAAATGGGATAAAATGCTGCTTAAATGCCAGCTGAGCTTCCTGAGCTGAGGTGGGCTGAACAAGAAGGCGTGGCTTGATATGCTAATGAATAAGCTTAATTGCCATTTCTTTAACCAAGACTATACAAAAACGTAAGAAATGGCGTCCCTTTACAACTGTTTTTTCCTTTTCATTCTTTGCACTGATATATAATAAGAAAGCTTAATGTTGATGTCAGGAAGTTGAGTTGAATGTCAGTGCAGATCTTCTTTAATTAAATTAAATGAACCTCAGTTATGGTACAAAGCACAAATCCAAGACTCCAAGAATAAATTTTACGCCAGAGCTGTGTTTTAATGAAAAAAACTAAATTTTAATGTTGCACGTAACAATAGAGTTTCATCTGAATGTATTTACCTTGATATTTTCAGCGATGATTTCAGGATCATCACACACCGACTCAATAAAAAACACCTAAAAGAGAATAAAACACTTGTATGAAGAGATTAAGAATCAGATTTAATTAAACACTTTAAATCAGAAATTAAACACTTCAAACAAGATTGTATCATTTGAATTATCCACATAAATGGAGATGCGCTACCATTAAACTACCAGCCTAATATCATGTATGCCCCGCTTGTGCCATTTAAACAACTCTAACCAGTCATGGTGTGGACTCTACTAGAGTGTGCATGATTAACTCCTGTAGATTGCGATCTGGGGAATTTCCAGGGGTTGAACCCAACAATGTGCGCAGTGTCTCAGGGCATATTATCCTGTTGAAAGAGGCCACTAACTTCAGGGAACACCGTTTCTACAAAGTGTGTACTTGGTCAGCAAGTGTTTGGGTTAGTGGTACATTGAACATTGTACTGAGCATCACACTGCCTCCACCAGCTTGCCTTTTTCCCATGGCGCATCCTGGTGCCATCTATTCAGCAGATAAGTGATGCACGCACACCCGGACATCCGCATGATGACCAGCAGTGGCTCAAACAGTGAAGACTCTGGATTATTGATCAGAAGGTTGGTGGTTTAAGCCCCAGCACCACCAAGTTGCCACTGTTGGACCCTTGACCATGCCTAAATGTAAATGTGCTGTGTTCTGGCTGACCCTCTCTGACTCTGGCTTCCTAACTATGATTTGGGAAAAATATTTCACTGTGCTGTAAGGTACATGTGACAAATAAATGAATTTGAATCTCCTTTAAATCAAGAAAACCTAATTTGCCAGACCAGGCAACTTTCTACCATAGCTCCTTGGTCCAGTTCTGATGCTAACTTGCCCATTGTAGGAGCTTTGGGTGGAGGATACGGGTCAGCACGGGCACCCCGACTCGATTGAGGCTAAACAGTCCTTTCTATCAGAGCCAGCATTCACTTTCAGCACTTTGTTTTACAGTAGCTCTTCTGTAGGATCAGACCAGACGGACTAGGCTTAATTGCCCTCATGCATCACTGAGGTTCACACGACCCTATCATTAGTGCACCAGTGGTCCTTCCTTAGTAGACACTAATGACCGCATACTAAGAAAATACCACAAGTACTGCAGTTATGGAGATGAATTTACTCAGTCATCTAGTGATCACAACTTGACCCTTGTCAAAGTCACTCAAATCCTTACGCTTGCCCATTTTTCCTGCTTCCAACACACCAACGTCAAGAACCTACTGTTGTTTACTTGCTCCCCAATCTATCTTACTGTACTCCTTGACAGGTGCCACTGTAACGTAATAATCAATGTTATTCACTTCACTTGTCATTGTTTTTAATGTTACAGCTGATCAGTGTAATTCTATTATTTATGAACCATGTTTTTGTTGCGTGGAAAAGTAGAAAATTGTCTAATAATAAAAAGAATTTTAGAAATGTGCTGCAGATTAACAAAATAAATGTATAAAATGTTTTGGGTAGGGGGAGGGGAATGGGTATATGAAAAAAAAAATAATAATAATAGTGTACCATGTATGTATATGTAGCTTGTTTATATTTCCAATAAAAAAGACTTTGATCTCTGAAATTTATGGAAGGAGTCTCCAGTGTCAGCGCTTTGTACGTAATTTCTTCAGGACAGATCAGTTTCATTTATTATTAGTTTTCTATTTTTTTTACACTTTTTTAACAGTAACAGTAAAAGCAACTATAAAAATCTAAAATCTCTTTAAAAGGTAAGCATTGTAAAATCACTTAAAAAAAGGAGGAATTAAACATTTTATGGTAAATTCACTTCATCAAAGAACTCTATCTAATGCATGTGGAAAATGTTTCAAAGCAAAACTTTTTTTCTTTTTCTTTTTACCTTGTAACCGTTCTCTTTGGCGAATGACAAAATGACCTCCCGCCTCTCACGTGTTGTGTTTGTGGCATCAAACACCTGCAGGCAAAAGGAGTGCCACTGGTTAAAGCCAACTGCACAACATAAGGTACATTAAACTGCAGGCTTTAGTTCATGTGCTTTTGTTATTAGAATGCCGTCTTGGGCGTGGCGTTGTATTTATAGTAAGACATAAAGAAAGAAAAGAAAAGAAAAAAGGAAATGCTCACTCACCGCCACTTGGCCCTGCTCCAGATTGAAGTAATCCGCTACGTCTTTTAGGGCAGCAAGTGCACAGGCTCTGAACACAAGAACACACACGAATATTAATTACATCAAGACCTCAAACATTACAACAAAAAATGCCATTTTATCTAATAAAAATACACTGCCTGGCCAAAGACGTCACACACTCTAATATTTCCTTTTGCTTTGATTACAGCCATGGAATCATTTCAATAAGTTTATGTAGTGTCGCAAAATTTATTTCTGTCCAGAGTCGCATTCATTTTTTTTTTTCCAAGATCTTGTATCGATGGGAGAGCCGAGCCTTCTCTAGCACATCCTAAAAATTTTCAGTGGAAAGAAAAAAATCCATTGATGGAAAAACCTGGTTATTCAGTACATTCAGGTTGACAGCTGACCTATTTTTTGCGCAAATAACGTTGTTGAACCTAGACCTGACCAACTTTTTTCACTTTGTTTTCACCAAACATTTAAGTTAACTCCAATCAAATAAAAAAAAAATTATTTCTTTCTTGAAGATTTTGGTTCACCCCATCCTTCCAGGTTTTAATATTGTGTTGGACAGTTTTAACCCAATTTTAGTAGTTTCAGCAAACTCCTTAGTTGTTTTCTTTGCTTAATGCAGGACAACAATTCGACCCTTCCCAAACAGAGAAGTTAGGGTTAAATAACTTGTTGCTGCTGAAACATATTAATTACTACAATGATTATCCAATGGAAGCATCTTAACTATTTGCTTAATTAATTCCAGGTGGTGACCTTTTCTTTGGGCCGGGTAGTGTAGTTTGAATATAGTCAAGTCTATGTAGTATTACGGTAAACAGATAACATTACAATATTATCACAGTTACAGGTCAACCCTGGGATAGTTCGCTTAAAATGATGGTTCTATCCATGGCTAGTCCAAGAGAGGAAAGGATTCCTGTGCTCTCTGTGTGGGAAGAGCTCTCTCTCTCTCTATTTCTCTCTCTCTCTCTCTTTCTCCTCTATCATTCAATGGCCAATCACAAGCTCAAGTATACAGAAGGTGGTGGATAGCACTTTCCTTCCATGTGACAGAGGAGAGCTCATTGGTGTGTAAGAATTGGCCAAAACCGGATACATGTTGTTGCATAAGCACTGAGAGGAGTGTGTCTCTTACTTGCGGATCTTCATGGCCTCTTCATTGTCGGGACGGAAGAACTCAAAGCTCTTGTAGGATTGAACGGCTTCCCGGCGGTACTGTCCAACATTAAACACTGTTAAAGGAAAGGGGATGATAATCTATCACAGACACAACGCTAATGAATGAATTAATTATACAGATTTTTGGAAAGAAAATAATATATAACTAAAGATTATTACTAAAAATAATTAAGTTGTTTGGCTTCTATTGAATCTATTGTTTTAAATATTTTTGTAATTGAGTTTTTGGAGTTTTTATCTATTTAGGGCTAATATTTTAGTAATCCACAGTTCAATCATTATGCAAATTCGTAGTGTTCTCCTTTACCTTTTGTAGGAACACCAATCCAGTTGAGGTAGCGTGTTAGCTTTTTGGAGATGTAGGTTTTTCCTCTGGCTGGTAGACCGACCATGACGATCATAGTGGGTGAGTTGGTGAACTGCGGTACAGATGCTGGAATAGGACAAAAGGATTTTTTTTTTTTTTTTTTTTTTAAAGAAAACATCAAAATGTGTGAATTTAGAGCGTGAAGAATGAGCTCTTTCCCAGAGCCAAAACAATATAATTCTTAGCACAAAGAAAATTTTTACAATTGACCAACACCATTATCCAGAGCAATTTACCTTATTTATACAACTAAACAGTAAATGGTTACAGGTGACAATGGGATTTGTTCAAACTCACAACCTTCTAATTACTAGTCCAAAGTTTAATGACTGAGCTCTCCTACTGGGATTTAGGAACTCCCACTCATCTTCTATACGGCTTTATCCTGTATTCAGGGTCATGGGGATCTGGAGCCTATCCCAGGAGACAGGGTACACCCAGGCCAATCTATCACAGGGCAACCCACCAAGCACGGAGAGAACACGTAAACTCCATGTAAACAGAGACGGGAATCGAGCCGGGCCGGGAATTGAACCCGGACCGTGGAGGTGCAAGTCGACAGTGCTAACCACTACACCACCGTGCCGCCGGATTATCTATTAACTATCTCCTTATTTTACTCCATTTGCATTATGACACGACAGTGATGATACATTTTTTCATCTTTATTTACTTTATTTGTATAGCAGCAGTTTTTTTAAGAAAGACAAGTTCAAGACCAGGACAAGCCAAGATCAAATCAAGAATCAAATCTCAACCAGTCAAGACGACGTCAAGGTTAAGTCCAAATAAAAGCACAAATAATTGTAATACGTAAGCCAAGACTTTGCCTCGGCTAACCGGCTTGAATTGATTCACAAATAAGGATTTGTTTCTTGTCAAACTTTGTGCTTGTGAAAAGAAAAGACAACACAAACAATACTTTTACAAACTCTCAGACCAAGACTGTATTCAGCCAGACCAACGCCCAAGACTCAGACAAATCCAAATACAAATAGCAATAATTTTGAGACATGTCCAAGTCAATACAGAACATTTCTTTAGACTGGAATCCATCCCTAAAGCCCTACGAAACTCAACATAATCTTGAGTTTGGATAATATTTTTTTTACTTGATGATGTGGAAGAGTTTAGTTAACAGTGAAAGAAGTCTCAAGAGTCAGATGTAAATGGGGAGTTTTATAATTTAGGTAGCTTTGTGGACCATGAACCATCATGAACCATGAAAGGACCATGAACTTCTGTTTCTCTGAGGTTAACAGCCCCGAGGTCAGTATGAGCAGCACATTGTAGAGCCGTGTCTGATTAGTGACAAACTCTAAAATCATTTTATATAATAACGATCTATGAATCATACACTCTACCAAAAAACTTTTTAAGGTTAAAATTTTCAAAATTGTCCAGTTTTAAGAGTGTGAGAGAATAAGGGAGTGTGTGTGTGAGAGAGAGAGAGAGAGAGAGACGTCGCTCTGATGTCACTTACACCCTCGTCTTCGGCTCAGTTTACTGTTCATCCATGGGACCCAGGTCTTCTCCAGGGGATTCTGGGTAAGTTCGCTCTGCAGGTGAGCCATTTCAGTGTGTGCCTGTCTTTGTCACAAAGAAGTACAGGTATCGCTCCAGCTGTGTGTGTGTGTGTGTGTGTGTGTGTGTGTGTGTGTGTGTGTGTGTGTGTGTGTGTGTGGAGGGGTCTGTCCTATA
>JAOVVA010000019.1:1546752-1566269 GCA_028565275.1 Leiocassis micropogon
ACAATGTAGAAAGAAATAAAAATCAGGAACCATCATGGAGTTAGAAAGTCACCCCAAACTTTTGAACGGTAGTGTGTGTATATATATATATATATATATAAACACAAAAAAAAACATTTTTGTATTGAAAAAAGATTACTTTGTCCATGAGTCTACAGGAAGATAAATCTGAAGAAATTCCGGAAAGATGGAAGCGGTACATCTCCCTCAAACACCCATATTTTATCATAGTTATTATTTTCCCTCTTATACAGTTTAATTTTATAACAAACACCCTTGCATGTTCTTTTGTGTAGTATAGTTCCTTGTTGAAAAAAAAAAATTATCTAAAGAGAAAATTGTAGAGGAAAAAATGGGGGTTTCACTGTATTAAAAATCATGTATAAATGAATATACAAATAATAGATCCCGAATAAATGAAAAAAATAAAGAATAAAAGTGTGAGTGCAGAAAAGTGTAGAATTCAAATAAATGTATTTTAAAGGTCGCTGGGAGATTTCGTTATGATGTACTGTCTGAAACTTGTAGTTATGAAAACAAATCCATCGAACACACTACCTCCTCCTGACTGATGTCGTCCATGGTTCCTGATTTGAGAGGAAGTTTGATGTCCTGCATTTTACAGGCCTGGAGCAGGTTGTGTCTGTCACTGCGCTTCTGCTCCAGCTTTGTTTCAATGGCGGTGACCTCCTTCTGAAGCTGGGTCAGCTCTCTAAACACACACAAACACACACACAATTATATTTATAGACCAAAGAAGCAAAGAATATTAGCTGGCTAGTCACCTATGGGAAAAAACCCTCACTTGTTGGCTCCACCGAGTTTCTTACGGATTTCTTCCATTTCATGGTTTTTGTCGTTGACCTCTGACTTCTTGGTGAGGTGCTGATTCTTCAGGTCCTGAAGCTGAGCCATGGTCTCATCGATGATCTTCATGTGCCTCTGCTCCTCCTGTTTAACACAAACCAAACACACGATCAAACGGCCGTTTCGACTACGAGTCTGTCATGTTTGACATGGTAAAACTTTCTAATATCATCCCTCACCTTCTTTAATCTTTCGATCTCGCTCTCGTCCTTCTTCACCGTCTGCTCCCACATGATGACCTTCTCCTGGTCCTCCTTCAGCTGGTTCTTCTCGTAATCCAGCTGGATCGCCAGACGAGTCTTCTGGGTCTCGAACTCCAAGCTGAGGAGATCGGAATGAGTAATATATATATATAAAAATTAGTTTTAAACAATTCTGAAAAATGCCGGTGAGCATGTGAGCTGAGAGGATTAATGTTCAGGATTAATCCATCATTAATCAGTTAATTGTGGTTACAAATTTAACCAGTTAAAATATAATGCTTTGTTTGTTTTGCATAATCTCTCTCCATATCTCGCATATCTATTAGCCTGCACACCACAAGAAGGCAGGCTTGCAGTTTAGGCTGCAGTGTGCTATATGGTGAATTATTTAAGGCCTTGTTTTGGAATGAGGAAAGCGATAAGCACAATTGTTTGAGCACGCCACCTATCCTTAAACTTTTTTTTTTTTTATTCTGATTGTTTAAAAGTATTTGTCTAGCATGCTGGGATTATGCTGTTAGAAATGTTTAAGAAAAGAAAAAAATATTTAAAATTGATTTTTTTCCCCCCAGTTTATCATTAATTATTAATGATAAATTGATAATTAATTGTCTTTTTTTTTGCACAGAATATTTGCACCGAGAATAAGTTTTTAAATCACGTATATAATCCAAGTAATCACTGCAAAAAACTATTTTCTATTAAATATATAAGGAAATTAAGCTCTCGCGATTTTAAATTAATTCTTTTCTGGTGTTCTAAAAAAATTAGACAAACTGATAACAAAAAAAATTGGTTAGTCTATTATCAACAGAGTGGTTTTGTATTAAAGTGCTGTTTAACACTCTTTTTAGCTTTAGAATAAAATTCTTTAAAATAAAAAGCAGAGGAAAATCTAAAGTATTTTTTCTCTTCCCCTCACAAATTAGGCAACAATTAATTATTGTTAAAACTATGAATCAAGAATGAATGCATTTTAAAAGTGTTAAATGCCTTTTTTTATACTTCTTCAACTGAACATTATCATGACTGTTAATTAAAAGTGCAGTTTCATTTTTTTCCCTTATAACTCACTAACATCATTGAATAGTACTAATAAATAAAGGAATAAGCGCTCTAAAGGATCAACATTTTGTTACATTACATGTAATGTTAAGTAACCTGCTTCTTCTCACTTGTGTTATAGCAGCAGTAAAGAGTGGCTCAATCCCCAGCATCTCTTCTTAAATTTTGTTTCAAAGTTATTAAGATGAAAAAATTTATTTATTATTATTTTTTTTAAATGCAGTCCTTCAGTCAACTAAACAATAATAATAAATAAATAAAAAACACTCAAGATATTGAAGACTTTTCTGTCACATCATTATCATGAGAAACAAAAGAAAAAAAAAAGTTGACACCAGAGAAGTTGCTGATTTCTCTTACCGCTTCTTTGCGATCTCGTTCTGCCTTTTCACTTTCTCCTCTTCAAACTCGCGAATGTTCCTCACACCGATCTCCTTGCAGAACTCCAAAAACACTTCGTCCTCAACCTGAAAAATAAGAAAAACAACAAAAAATTGTTTAAACCTGCACATTTTGTCCTGAAATATGTATAAACATAAGACTATATTTCCTCGTACCAGGTTCATGCGGTCTTTCAGCTCCTTCATTTCTCTCTCACGTGATTGGATGATCCTCTTGATGTCGTTGATACGGGGACCAAAGTTGGCCAACTCGCTCTCTAGCTTGGATTTTTCCTAAATAATAATAATAATAATAATAATAATAATAAATTGTCAATGCAGCTGCGCCTGGGGCATAGCACATGACATCATGCTCAGTTTTTTTTCCTTTTTATATAATGTTACCTGCATGTTTAAGGATAGGTGGCGAGTTTTGGTCTGCTCGAGGTCGCTCTGAGAGTACTTCAGCCTCATCTGCAGCCCGTGAGCCTGAGACTGCACCTGACGAAGCTCCGCCTCCTTTCTTTTCGCCTTCATTTGCTCCTACACAGGACAGACACATCAAACAGTCATCTCATTTCCCGCCACATTCTAGCCTTACTCATATTTATTTTGTCCGTTTTCACCTTGAGCTCATCTGTGAGTTTCTCTTTCCTGTCCTTCAGCTTGTCCACGGCTTTCTCGTCCCAGCGGCGAGCTTTGGCCTTCAGGTCGCTGGCACCTCCGGAGATCACACCAGACTTCTGAAACAGAGTACCGTCTAGAGCGACGGTCTGTGAACAATCGATGTGAAGCAGATTAGTGTTATTCATCCATGTACCAGTCTCAGTTGTATGCTCACTCGCTCAAAACAAGCAAAAAAAAAAAGTCTATACAACTGATTTTTGGCCTGATGTGCTGACTTTCCAATGTTAAGGCCAATCTCAGCTGCACAGTTGGTCATATTTTCATCATATTCACAAATTTCAGCTTCTTATTACATATTGCTGAGAACAGGAACGTGCTCCTTACTGAACAATGGTTGAAATTCATACCATAGTGCAGCACCACGGTCGCAAATCACAGGTTTATAATAATACCCTGGGATCCAATATTTTAACGTTTCTATGGCCACCCTAGTTAACCCAGTCTCTGTCTTGGCACTCGGGTATATAACCCGTCTGAGCAGGTGAGATGGAAATAAATGACAATTTCTTTCTGTCAGGGTTTTTTTTTTTTTTAGCTTAATAAACTTCTCAGAGCGATTAAAGCAGAAAATGTGTTCTTTCATAGATAAAGTTTTGCTAAATAAATAAATTCTACCAAGATGACATTTATAGAATGCGTCTCCAAGTTCAGTGTTTTTTTGTCTTGTTACCTTCAATAGAGAAAATCAGGAAGAAACCTCACAACATTTTATATATATATATATAAAAAGGATAAAAAGTATAGAACACTATGTGATTTGCTGATTATTTTTCCCCTCAGAGTGTTACTTAAATCACTAATCCCACTGAGATTTATTTCTTGCACAACACTGACTGTAGTATTTTAAATAAGTTATGATCAGTAAAAATGTTACGGATGGAGTTTCTAAATGTTTATGGATGGATGGGTCGATGGAGCTACCTTGTGCCTGTACGGTCCTCCGAAAGCAATCCTGCGAGCGTCCTCGACGTTCTCGCACACGAGCGCGTTCCCGCAGGCGTACTGCAGAGCTTTCTTGATCTGTAGCGGTTCGTAGCGGATGACGTCGATCACCAGTTTGGCGCCGCGCAGCTCACGCAGCTTCTCATCTGTAGGTTTGACCTGACGATGATACGGTAACGAATTAGCTGATTTATGAACAATAAAATGTCCCTTTATATGAGAAGAGTGCTTCCTTTCTAATCAAACACAGACATAAATGAATAAACAAACAAACACATCACACATCTAATCTCGACTACACATCTGCACAAAGCACCTCGAGATAGTCCAGAGGTAAGAAGGTTTCCGGCTCTCCTCTCTGCTCTTTGATGTACTGGATGCAGTCACGGCCGGTCTTCTCCGAGTCCACGATGATGGCGTCCATGTTCTTGCCCAGCACTTTGGTTACGGCGATCTGGTACTTCTTCTGAGTGGGCTGGCACAGGTCTATGAGCCTCCCGTACTGGAGAGGAAACAGAATTATTATTATTATTAGCGCTTAATCACATAAAATAAACGTTTATAAAGAGCATTAAATAGTAATAAAATAAACATAGGCAGTATTGGGGGTGAAAACTCTTTGCTTGAAAATAATCAGTAGTGCTTATAAGTGTTTATAAGTAAAGCAGCTGGTAGGTTTTACTGAGTGTGATGGAGGATAATCCAAGAGTTCTTCTGGTAACTTTATCACACTCGCTCCTTTCTATTTTTATGCAAAACCCATGAGCCTAGATTAGGGTTAATTAAAGCAGAGAATAAGATTTTTCATAGAGAAAGCAGAGAAAGAATGTTTCTCTGTATAAATAAGTCTACCAAATGCTAAAATGTGAAGGCAGAAGAGAAATAAAGGACGCGTCGTAGAGTAGCTCATTCACAGTGACATGTACGATGGACGCTCTACAGAAAAAAATACTAATTGTTGACAAGATGAGGTTTTCTGTAGGAAGACATTTATGGATTGTTTTTTTTGCATCTGAAAACTGATCCATCACGTAATATGTAACAGGACTGAACATCAATCAACACAGTTAGCAGTTTATCCATTAGCAAACTAGCAAAGCTGTACTAATTAGATGGCTAATAAATAGAGTGACGGTAAGAGTACATGGAACCTAACTATAGCCTTTAACCTAACGCATGTCTCTTTGTCACTTACTAAAGTATACAAAAAGGTGACCTGAAACATCCTGGAACAAACCAGCCTGCTTAAACGTACCACTGATCCAGGATAGAGTCTTTTGATGCTCTCCATGATCTCGGCTTTGCGCTGCTGTCTGCTATTCTCCTGCCTGTCTATACGGGCGTCACCGAGCTGTTCCATCACCTGCACAGAAAAAGAAAAAAAAAAAAAACAGGAATGAGATTCTTTCCTCAATACAGGTAGATTAATTCAATTACATTTTATTTCTATAGCGCTTTTAACAATTGCCATTGTTGCAAAGCAGCTGTGAAAAATGTGTATGAATCAAATGATTAGATTGTCCCTGGTAGTCCCCGACTTACGAACAAGATACGTTCCAAGAGCATGTTCACAAGTCGGATCTGTGCTCAAGTCTGATAAAATGAGTCTTTGACAAGAATAGACAATGTAAAGCGTACCAATTCACTTGACGAAATCTCTGTCCCCTTTCCCCACACTGCCATCATGTGGACAAAAACTGTAACCGCACCTAAAGAAATGAATCTCTCGCGTGAAATGTAACAGTGTTGTCTCTGCGCTTTTAAATCATGAGGGGAATCCTGGACGCCATTTTGTCTCAGAGCTGTTTTTCACTGTATTGGACTGTGAACTCTGTTTTGTTAGGGATTTTCCTGAAATAAGGGATATGTTTCATCAGGACAGATTTACAGGACAGAGATTTTCTATCATCGTGCTCCCGGACTGATTCATTGAAACTGGTGAGGCCGACTCATTTCTCCCGTACCCCCAAACAAACACACATACAGTATACCGGACTTTGGACATTTTATACCTTCACTGGCACACTGAAAATATTATATATAATTGTAAATATTGGCTACAGGTGCACTGCAGCATCTATTTTTTTTGTACAATTCACGTGAGCTACTTTGACGATTTGTTCGCATCTACGAACGCTCGTAGATCCGTGGTCTGTTCGTTTCTGTGGAAAATTCATAACTCAAATGTTCGTAAGTTGGGGACTTACTGTAGTTAAGTAAGCGTGAGCTGAGACCTGAGAACTGGCCTGTGTTTATAGCGTACCTGATTAAGCTCCATGTTAATCTCATCAATCCTCCTCTTGGCTTGCTCCACCTCATCCGTGAGCTCCTCTTCCATCCTCTTCTGTTCATCCAGAGACTGTCTGTAATACACAAAGAGAATAATGACACCAGACATCACCTAGCAGGGTTAAAGTACTCATGCTTCTTTTACTGGCATTACAGGAAAAAAAGAAAGAGAAAAAAAAAAAACAGTACATTACGTCAGGATCCGAAACGATGGGATGAAGAATACGAATGGATTTATTTTCTGCCAGCTTATTTTCATTATTAGCAATATAATTATACAATAACTTCCTTCTTCTGCTTCTCTGTTTTTATTGTGATTATTCATCTCATGCTCTTAGCTGTCTCTGAACTTTATCTCATATGGAGTTTTTGTGGATGTCTCTACATGCAAGATGAAACTGAACTTGTAATAAGCTTTAAAAGAAAGAAAAGAAAAAAGAAAATGAAACAAAAACACAAGCCAAGCCAGGGTTTGGTAATAAAAGTAAAAACGCTACAACGGACTTGATGTTGTTTTGTGGAAATCTAACAATAAAAATGGCCAAATTTGCTGTTTAATGAAGTTTCTTTTTCCAAACGCAGAGTAGTTTTAATGGTGTACCTGCTGGTCGTGATGTAATCCTCGAGCTTCTCGATACGCTTCTGGTTCTCCTCAATCTCTCTGATCTTCTGCTTGATCTTCGCCTGTGACGAGACAACATCCGAACATAAAGCTACGTCCTGAGACTCTCGCCCACGACGTCCTTTCCTCTCAACTACCCCCCATTCCACCCCCACACACACAGTACCTCAGTCTCCACTTTCTTCCTCTCCTCCAGATCTAGGCGGTCCTGGTCGGCTTTTTGGTCGCGGTTAAACTTCTCCAGCTCCTGGGCGAGCGTAGCGGCTCGTTTGCTAGCCTCTTCTTTCAGACGGTGATAGGCTTTGACCTGGAACACAAAGCGCTCCCTGAGATCTGTGTACAAATACATAAATAAAAAAATAAAAAAACAGATCGATATTAGCACGAGTCAGTGTTGTACCTGGTTCTCTTCAAGCTGCAGGTCCTGGCCCTGACTCTGCGCCTCCTCCTCCATACGCTCCTCGAACTCCTGCCGGGCCGTCTCCACGGCTCTCTGCTCGCGCTCCAGCTCGTCCATGTCCGCCTTGCGCTTTTTGTAGCACTTCTGGGCGTTCTGCAGGGATTTACGTGCGGCTTCCAGCTTCTTGATCTTGTGAGCCGTGTTTTCTTTCGCCTTGATGTACTGCGGCCTCTTCTGGTTCAGCTCTGCGTCCTTCTCCCTTTCGGCAGGAGAAACAACCCACGTGTATGAACCATCATCACTCAAAGCCTCAAAGGTCATCTCTGACATTAAGATTTAAAATTTTTTTAACGTGATAATGATTACGAGCAGTGTTAATGGAAATAGAGCTTGAAAGTGGTTGGAGGTGCCTAAAGTTATTCTTTTATTTATTTAGCTTTCTTCATTTATAGTAAAATTAGAAAAACATCTATTTAACCTAAATTTGTTCAAAACTAATTTTGAGTTACGTACATTTCTACAAATGTATATATGACTTGTTGACCCTCCCCTTTTAACCTCCTCCCTAAATCACTCACTTGATCTCTTTCTCCACGGTCTGCTGATCTCTCATCATCCTCCCGAGCTCCTTCTTCTTTTCCTTCAGCTCGTCCTCTATGCGGTCCATGCGTTTGCGGTCCTTGTCAATCTCCTTGTTGCGCTGTCCCAGCTCGCGGTTCAGTTTCTCTATCTCGCACTCATTGTGATAGAGCTTGAAGAGCTGCAGCTGCACGTTCGCGCGCACGACCTCGTCCTTCAGCCTCTGGTAACGCTCTGCCTGAGAGAGGGGAAAAGAAAAAATAAATAAATGAATAAATAAATAAATAACGCTACATGTGCAAGAAATAAACAGCTCTGTGAAATTAATAAGTTCCTGCGTAAACAATAACACGATAAAATCCGAAAAAACCTCTTCTTTCTCCTGCTTGGCCTCTTTGCGCTCAGCGGCGATGTTCTTCTTGCGGTGGTAGTTGAACTGCGTGTCCTCCTCGGCCTTCACCATCTCCTTCTTGCGCCGGTCATACTCCTGAGCCAGCTCCCCGGAGCGAGAGATCTCCTCGAACAGGGCCGTGCGCTCTTTCGGGTTCTTCATGGCGATGGACTCCACTGCACCCTGTGAGCCACGACATCGGGAAATTAGTTTCCCCATTGGGGTACTAGATCAGGTATGAAAGTGCAGGTGTACATAATAAAGTGTACAGACTCAAAAACATCTGACCTGAAACACCAGGAAGTTCCTGGCCTTGATGAGAATGCCGAGTTTCTCCAGCTCCTCGCTGTACTCGGGTAATCCCACTACTTTACTATTGATGCGATACTCTGATGAGGAGCCTGAGAGAGAGAGAGAGAGAAAGATGGAGGAAAACAGACAGAAAGAGAGAGAAAGAAGAAAACGGATGGAAAAGAAAAAAGAAAGATGGAGAAAATGGAAAACAAGAGATGGAATTTAGAAAAAGAGGAATTAGAAATTATGAATTAAGGATGGAAAAGAGAACAGTTGAAGAAAAAAAAAAAAGAAAAAGACACAGAAATGGAGGAAAGCAGAGAGAGAGAGAGAGAGAGAGAGAAAGAGGTGGAGAATGGGAGGGGGGAAAGAATGAGAAAAAAGAGGGACAATAGATTTAATTAATTACTTATAATTAGAGTTCTTTTAATGTAACTTTATTTTACTTTTTAAATGAACAAATAAATGTAAGTAAACGATTTGTTTACTGTCTGTTCCAGTCTGTATCTGTTACACGTGTGCACACAGCCTTACCGATGATGACTCTGGTGAAGGCGCGCTCTTCCCCGCTGTCCTCCTGGTACACCATGCTGACGAAGGCGCGGTTCGCCGCCGGCTTCCCCACGGGGGCGCCGTGGATCAGATCCTTCAGCGTTTTCACACGCAGGTTGCTGGTTTTCTCCGCCAGCACGAAGCTGATGGCGTCCATGAGGTTTGACTTCCCTGAAGAGGGGGAGAAAAAAAAATGCACAAAAACCTGAGAATGCATTCTGGGATTTTTTCCGAGGGCGGAGCCTATAATCACAGGTTTGCTTTGATTTAGGTTTTTGATCGAGTGCGCAATTTATCGATACATCAAGATTCTACAAACAGGTTTTTGATTTAAAGATTGGGAACACATGAGGCTTAAACTTCATTTATTTTAACCTCTGAAGAAAGAGTTCCCTGGTCTAAAGCCACAAAGAACGCTTATCGAAGAAGCTCAAGGTCAAGCTCAAGGTCAAAATTATACCTTTTTAGGGTTCATAAGATAATCAAGAGTTCTTCAAATAGTTATAAATAAAACAAAAACCTTGTAAGATGTTTGGAACCCATCTTTAGGTACATCATTTAAGCATCTCCTAAAAGCTTGTGGTTAGAACCCTACGAGATCATGTTTGCCTATGTTAGAACCCTTTTATTAAGGAAAGTAAAGAACCCTTACTTGTCTGATCGACTCAAAGAACCCAGACAAAAGTATGATGCACCAACAAGATAACAGAAATTTATAAAATCGTGATACAATTGCAATTTTAATCGAATCAGCACAGAGGTATCGTGATAATATTGTATCGGTGGTGACTGGTGATTCCTGTCCGTATTACAGACTTCCCTGCAGCTCAGACAAGTCACAACCCAGTCATCCCATCCTTTTTTTTTGCACCATGTGAACACCTGGCACCGACCGATAAACCACACCATGTTTTAAAGTCACACAGATCTTTATTCTGGTGTTTGACAAGAACGAAACCTGAAGCTCTTGATCTGCTGCTGTTACATGAATGACCAGGCGTTCCTAATAAAGTGGACGGTGAGCGTATAGGGCAATAGCATCCAGGATGTCACAGCTACAGTCCAGCTTTAACAACACACATTCATAATTGTTCCAAAATAAAGATAGTTGACTACATTTGTATTATAATTAATTTTCTATAAATATCTACTGTAACTTACTGTAACTAATAGCTTGAGTATACATACAATTATTCTACATATCTATACAGCTAAAAAAAGAAAAATCATAAAATTATTGCTATGATTTAATTGATTAATGATTAACGGCTGATCTGGTGTCAGTCTCACCTGATCCATTCGGTCCAATAATTGCAGTAAACTTGTGGAAAGGCCCGATTATTTGTCTTCCTTTGTACGACTTAAAATTTTCTATCTCGATTAATTTTAAATAACCCATTTTACTCTCCTGAAATGTACCTTAAATACAAAAAAACATACAAAATAAAAAACTGCGTAAATAACGTAACGAGCTGCTAGCGCCCTTGCTAGCTTAGCCAGTTAGCTTCGATGCTAACACCAATGTATGAAAGCGAATATCAAAACGTCATTGGCGGTACTGGAATCAAATCCAACCGCATTTGCACGACAATCGATAACAACAAAAATAATAAATTTTACTAATTTTAAAGGTTCCGCTGCAATTTTGTGAAACTTGCAGCGGACGCGGAAAAATAAACACACTTTTCTTGCGCGCCCAGTACAAAACGTTATCGCATATTCTCGCGAGATGTCGATAGCACACAAACAAACCCACCGGCCAAATTAGATCTCGCGAGATTTCGGACCCAACTACAGCTTGTAAGGTAAAATCTCGCGATATTTCGAGAAAGACTACTCAGAACAACAATGACATTATGCTGTATTGATATAAAAAAAAAATTCACAAAATAAACACTTCATAGCAATAATATAGTGTCAACAACAAAAAAAAACCCATTATTATGGCAAAATATACTCTAAATATCACCATAATTACAGAAATAAATGACAATTTCTGTGACACAACAAAACAAGGTTGTGAAGTTTAATTTGTTTTTAGGTCATATTCAAAAATAAAATAAAAAATAATAAAATAAAACAACTGCAACTTTACTTAAAAGGTTAAGTTTAGATTTAGGTTCAAATTTTAGTAAAACTAAGATAAGAATCAGAATAGGCTTTACTTTAGTTAAAGTTATGATTACAATTAATAATATTGTTTAGGTAAAGCTTAGTATTTAAAATACATTCTAAGATTAGGATTTGTTTACTTTGGGCATTACATTAGGATTAAGGTTACTTACTGCAGTTATGTTTAGAATAAGAATTAATTTATACAGAGATTAAAGTCTGGATATTATCCTAAAGCCAGGATTAGAATTGGTTTACACAAGTTACAGTTTGGTCCCTGTTGAGTCTGGTTCCTCTCAAAGTTTCTTCCTATTGCCATCTCAGGTAGTTTTTTTCCCTCAGCACATCAGGGACAATCTGATCATTATGATTTATACATATTTCCTTAGACATTTCATACTGATCTCTCATCTTTTATTTTGATTCTGTAAAGCTGCTTTGTGACAGCGACCATTGTTAAAAGCGCTATATAAATAAAACTGTATTGAATTTCCTTTAGCGGCTTTAGGAGCAACAATTCATCGAGGCAGACCTATAGAATGGCAGGGATGTCCTTATAAATAGATCTTTAAACAGCAAGAAGATGTTTTTTTTAAAAGGCACAGGTCATCCAGGTCATGGGTCATTAACCCAAATATGTTGATTTGGAGGTCTGAGGATCCGGGATCGAGCCCCACCATTTGTGGTTGCCACGCCCTATACCAACCACCCAGCATGTAGTGACGGTCCCAAGCCCGGTTAGAAAAATAGGAGGGTTGTGTCAGGAAGGGCATCCGGCATAAAACCTGTGCCAAGTTGTGTGCAGCTCAGATGGTCCCCTATGTGGCAGCCCCTTGACGTGAGAAGCTGAAAGAAAGTTTATCTAAGAAACAGATATGGCTTTAGTCATCGCTTAAACTTTGCCAGTGACTCGGCTGTACAGACATCTAGTGGAAGTTCATTCCACCGCCTAAGGGCCAGAACAGAATTTGATGGAGGCGGGGGCCAATCCATCCACAGATTGACCAATTAATCTGGCCTCTACTTTTAAAATCTGAAATTTAACTGGAGCTTCATTTCTAGGCCTGTTTAAAGATGGTTCTCTTCCATTTTGAAAAGGAGAAAATTAAAATTCTTTGTCATGATAAATACAGCAAAATATGGTATATACATTTTAATCCTAGAACTATGGGCATGTATTGACTTCTGGCCTGTATTACACTCTGTTTAATTCACATTACACAAACTCATTGCTTGGGACAACAATACATAATGACAGTCATGCCAATAAAACCTTAAAAGATAATAATATGATAAAGAAAAAAAATAATCCAGGACAGCCCACTCATTATGCCCAATAGGGAGTTCACTTCCGGTCCGTGTGATGACGCAATTCTCCACCTACCAAGAAACTCTGGTGTTGTTGCTCAGCGGCAGTTTCTTGGAAACGAACATCAGTGTGTCATTTATCCTGCGTGAATAAATCCGTGAAAAAAAGGCCGTTTCCAGGTTTTTTTTTTTTCTTTTATCTTTTTTTTTGAAGTTGCACCACGTGACCCAGGATTTACGCGCAAAGAAACTAAATTGCGCTTTATTGGATACAATGTAATTATAACAGCGTTATGGAGTTTCAATAGAGCGACATGTGTGCAATTAAGTTTTTTATTTTTTAGAGGAATTGGATAGAGATTAGATCTCTCTCACTCACACACACACACACACACACACACACACACGCGGGAAGAGACACAGAGAGAGAGAGAGTGTGTGAGAGAGAGAGAGAGAGAGAGAGAGACGCACGCACACACGTGATCCAGCTTTCTGGGAATGTTCCTGGAAAGCAGTGCGCTGCTTCAGTACGGAGGAAAGACTGTAAAAATAAAATACATACTCACTCTCTCTCTCACACACACACACACACACACACACACACATCCTGCGGTGAACAACAACAAAGCGACTCTGATCCTGATCTCTTGATGGCCGTCTGCGTTTTAAAATGATTTTAATCCAAACATAGACACAGATAGAAAGTGGAGGAATTGGCAGTGAAGACATGGCCAAGGTTGCGGTTCAGGGTTGGACTACACGAGGTCTGACTGAGTCTCGGAGTCTGGAATCATTTGCTTTCTTTTAAACAAAAAAAAAAAAATACAAAACAACTCAGATTTTTTCCCCCTAATTTTTATTCTTTTTTTTTTTTCTTTTTTCTTTTTGGATTTTGTGCCTCAGTCCGATCAGCTTTATTTCTGAAATCTGGATTCTGGAATTGAAAAAAAATAAAAAAATGAACACAGTTGATACACATTACAGGATGTGCTGAAGTCGCCGCAGTGCTTCATTACATTAAATCTGTGTAACTGCATGGAAAAGGTAAGTGCTGCTTAATTGTTCTTCATGAAGCCCCTGATTACGATACGGAATAGAAATGACAGAAATAATAAGGCATGAGAATCAACTTTAGACATGAAGGAACATATAAAGGAACATAAAAATGAACCCAGGAAGCACAATACTTATACAACACACGAAACAGAATATAGATAAATACGATTTCTTTATCATACAAAAACTCTACAAAGGAATCAGAGCACGCATGGATCTATTAAGTGCCCTTTTTGTTTAACCTTGGCTTAAAATTAAACTCCTTAGGATAAAATTAACCAGGACCTAGCACATCTGGTGTAAATCCTTTCTTCAGGATTCATCTCATTACATGAAAATTGGTTTCATGTTACATTGGATTAAACAAAAAAACATCCAAACAACAAGAAATCCCCCAAATCTTCATACTAAATTTAGGGGAAATAAGAGCTTTTTTTCGGGGGGGGGGCAAAATGGAACATGATTGTCGTCTCTCTCACTCGTGATGAAGTTGTGTTAACACATTCTGCATGTAAATGCACTTCCAAGACATTCCTTTAAATTATCTTTGTGTTCTTGCTATGTCATGGCCGTCCTATGGTCAAAGGCATTATTAAAGGTTAGCTGAATATATACATATAATATAAACGAAGTATGGAAAACTTTGATAGACATTTTGCTTAAAAAAAAAAAAGACATTCGAGACACCCTGTATTGGCAATTCAGCTCAATTTACAAAGATAATTCCTGGAAAGTCCCTGGAAAGGGATTTGAAACTGATTGACACATTTCACAGCTTTTTGTTTTCCCCGTCAGGCGTGTTTTTTTTTTTCTCCTCCTCAGAAAAGTGGCTCGTCTTGCTTTGAGTGCATTTCTGTTACACCCTTGTTTGCTATTTCCTCATATCTGATCATACAGGATTCCTCAACAACGTTTTAATGACACAGAGTCGAGGTGGCAGGCTTCCACGTATGTGGATTATCTGAATCAACCACGTTTCTGAAACACCCACCAACATCAAGAGTGATTGAGGGCCACTTGAGAATACGGTGGTTTCTTCTCTGTTGAGGGATCAGAGGCAAATTAGTGTCAGTGTCTAAAAAATGTTAATCATAAAGATTATAAAGAATTGTTATGTAAGAGATCTAAGGCGGATTTCTTTATTTATCTGCAGCTTTTTAAGAAAAATCTAAATGATGAGGAACTCATAGAGAAATGCTTTAAATGGAAAGCAGATGTGATTTAAAGAGGTTCAGAAAAAAAGATGTCAGCCTTAATCCTTGATTTTACAGGTCATAATAAATATAATTTTTCTGGATATAATATATTTTATCATGACATGATGTTAGAATATATACTGTATATATGTATATATATATATATAGAGAGAGAGAGAGAGAGAGAGCGAGAGAGAGAGAGAGACCTGCAGAATAGTTTGGGCTGGACTAAAATCCTGTTTATGAAATACTTTACAAGCAGTAGTTTATATTTCATATAAAAAAAAGAATATAACGTACTCACTTTAAAGTAATAATAATTATGAGATTTTTTTACTATTACAATAAACTACTATATAAAATCTATTAATGTATACCCTTGTGTATTTAAATCTATATAAAAGATATAGTGTTTGAAGTACGTATATAAAATATCGAATAATCAATCAAGGTATATAAACAATAATTTAAAACCAAATTCAGTGTCTAATATTACCTGTGAAACCAATTCAAACAAAACCAATGAAAGAAAGGTATAGACAGCATCGTCTAACTCATCTCTCATCAGATCTGTAATTTACGACGATGTTTAAGTCGTTATTTTACAGTCATTATATATTTCTAACTATGACATGGAGATGTTATCAGACATGGAGATGTTATCAGACATGGAGATGTTATCAGACATGGAGATGTTATCAGACATGGAGATGTTATCACGTCCTGCATTTCCTGTGTCATTTGATGGATTAGACTTTTGGCACGATTCCTCAAAACACAACTATTCATCTGTTTCAAAAATTTGCTTAGCATTTAGCTAAGAAAGTAAACGTCTCGGTCGATTTGCAGTCCTGTGCCAAAGCTGAACACATGGATGTGGTTTATTCTCTCTTTTTCTAACTGCTGCAGATTTTGGATGGGGCACACACAGTGCGTCTCCAAGTCAGCAGAGAGCGAAGCAATCGTCGCCCAGAGTGGAAGCTGCAGGCTCGATGTGCACCCTGCCGAGCCCCTCTGGACTTCTGCAATCAACCCGGACCTCATTCCTGAAAAAGCTGACAGTGGAATACGAGTAAAGGAGCGCAGGCTGGAGTCGAACAGAGTCGATTCCTCTGAGGAAGCCCAGAGATTACAGAATGCTATGACGCACCTTCACGAGTCGGGTAAGTCAGAGGACACTTAACCCCTACAGTATTAATCGAATGAATTATTCTTTGTTTATTCTGAAGCATTTTAATAACTTCATGAAGTAGATTTAAACATGGAGGAAAGATTTAAGTGTAAAGAATAGAAATCAGGAGCCTACAGATCCTGGGGGCCCCATAGATCATATTAAGACCCCTTAACCTCTTATTAAGTTATGTGGATGTCATTTATCTAGTTTTTGAATGTTAATGTCTTTTCAGTAAAAATAGATTCCTGTCCATCAAATGCCACATTTCTATATAATATTAATATAATATTGTATTTGCTCTCGAGTTCTGGATTGGTCAAACATACTGGTATGGATTAATTTCTAAAACTGACAGTAGTGCAGGTTTATATTAACACACTCAGTTCTATACTGTAGTATCCATACAAAAGGAATAAAGTGTAGCTGTTTTCTGTAAGTGGGTGTTTATGTATTGTTTATGAAAGGAGTCTCCAGTTTCAGTGGTACAGCTGTAACAGTGGGTTTTCTGGACAGAGGAATGTTTTTTGCTCTTTTTTGTGTTTTTTATTTATTTTTTCTTATAAATTTCAAGAAATGTTGGTGAGGGAATGACAAATGCTGCATAATAAAATATGTAACTATAAACAGATAAAAAAGTATGTGTCAATCAAATTCATAGCCAGTAAATAAACACTTTAATCTCGGTTTTAGACCAAGTTTAATTGTATATCTGTTTTTTGTTTTTTTTTGTTTGTTTGTTTGTAATACAAAGAAATTTATTGTGATATTATATGAATAAAACAACAAAAGGGTTGTGCTGTTGTAGGAAAAAAATAACTTGGTATGGCGTGGTAACAGTGACTCATATATCCTGGCACTGAGTATTTTATTATATATTATTTTATCATGACAGCACAAAACCGAGTGTTTTATTCCTTACATAAGTAGTTTTAACTTAAATTCATGATAAAACATTATAGTGCCATATACCTCATTTTTTGGTTTAATTAATATTATTATTATTATTATTATTATTATTATTATTATTATTATTATTGCATTCACTTTGAGTTCCACTATTCCAATTAATTTCAGTACAGTAGTTCATTGTAGAATGATTTTGATTTAATCTACTTACTTTTTTTTTTTATTTCACATTTATGCTAATGCAATTACTAATATATTATTACACAATACACACACAATATGCTGTTCATTTCATTTGAAAAAATAACTAATAAGGTAAGAAAATATTTCTAATAAAACATTACTTGTTCTAACTGCTTTGGATTAGATGTTAGAAGAATTAGAAATACGTACATTTAGGAATAAATTTATAGAAAGGTTTTGGGGAAAATACATTTTAACTACTTATTATAATTAATGATAGATTTCCATAAAATTATTTCTTTTATTTACATTTACATTACTGGCATTTAGCAGACACCCTTATTAAGACCATTTATAAACTCTAAAACTCTCATTTAAAAAAATGTAAAATCTATTTTGTAAGACAGAATCATTATATAGAGTTTCTGACATATTATTCAGATATTATTCACATATTATTCATTATACATGTTATTCAACATTCAAATTCATCTCCATTCACTTGCGGCTTTTTTTCTGTCCTGTAAAAGTAATTACTGTATCCAAAGACTATCATTTTTCTCATTATAATTCTGAGCATTTGAAGGTTAAAAGCCTTGTTCAAGCCTTGTTTTATTTTCTTCACAGACACTACCTATATCAGTAATGTTTGATAATTATTATATATAACCTCTTATATTGGTCCAGTGCATCCGGAATCTATCCCACGTCACTGAGCCCAGGGTTTAATTGCTCTTTTAGAGGAAAATATTGTTTTCACTGTCGATCCCGAGAATAATAATCAGCACAAGGCAGGAATACGCTCTGAATACAAGTCGTCACAATTTCAAGATACTTATGCATTATTATGTTATAATAAGCTATAGACATGAGATATTACACTGTAATTGTGAGATAATAAATCTCACAATTAAACAATGTTTTAAGACAGATGTCATACAATTATGAGATAAGTCATGGTTTTGAGATCATAATTTTACGGTAAAGTTGTAGTTTTGAGATACCATTATAATTATGAAATATTAAACGATAATTGCTAATTAAAAGTAACAAGTTACAATTTTTGTGATACTATGGCATAATTGTATGATAGTAAGGAATAGTTGTGAGATAGAGAATCTTTTTAAAGAGAGAACATCACTGTTTTGAGATAAAAAATCATAGCCATAGAATTATGAGATAAGTTGTGATCGTGAGATACAGTCAATTTTATGACTTTACAGTACCATCATTTTAATAAAGGTGTAGTTCTGAGATACCGTTATGATAATGAGATATTAAATCGAAATAAAAAATTTTAGATTGAAATTTTTTTATTAAAATAACAACATCAAAATTTTAAATGGTTAAAAATGCTAATTAAAAATAACACATGGCAATTTCATGCTACCAAGCCATAATCCTGTGATAATAAATCATTGTTCTCAGATTACATCACTGTTCTGAGATACAGATCGTATCTATAAGATAAAAAAGCACAGTGTCATAGAATTATGAGATAACAAGTCACGGTTTCGAGATACAGTTATAATGTTAAGATAATGTTGTATTTTTGAGAAACCACTACAGTTATGAGATGTCATAATTGCTATATTGCAATTGTTCTTTTTCTTCTCTCTGGTTAGAGTCCAGTAGTTTACATTACAGCCATCTGTAGGTCTCATTCTTCCTCGTCTTCACGGCCTCTGAGTGCCGATTTTACAGACCAGCCTTCCGTAAAACCTTTAATGCATCATTCCCTGATCTTGTCTTGACTTGCTCTGTGTCTTGAACTCTTCGTCTGCTTTATCCCATACTTCGACACATTCTTGCTTTTCGACACGTTTCCTCTCAGTACCGCTATCAAATCATCGCTATCACCGCTATAGTCACAGTCACTTTAACACAGTCACTTTAACACATATCATTGCACTGGTATCACATTTTACGTCATAATTATGTATAATTTATATTTATATCATATTGTATTTATTTCATAGTCTTCTTAGTCTTATTTCTATTTTGTACATACTTGTTCTTTTAGTCTACATCTTCCTAATTTTATTTTATTTTATTTTATTCATATATTTTTATTTCTTAAAAATCTGCACAGTCTGGAGTCTTGAATTAAAAAAATTCTTGAATCAAGAAAGTACATTTTATACAACAGTTAATTCTGACCAAGTAATCTGATTGGACGATAGACGTTCCATGAGTGGTCATAATAGATGATAACAGCACTGGGATATTTACAGTTTCCACATTTTGTCACATTACAGCCACAAACATGAATCAATTTCATTGGAATTTCACGTGAAAGACCAATACAAAG
>JAOVVA010000019.1:1576398-1596645 GCA_028565275.1 Leiocassis micropogon
AGGAAAGGTGGATAGGAAGATAAAAAAAGATAGGAAGAACAACAGAATAAAACGAGTTGGGAGAAGAAGTGAAGGGAAAGAGAAAAGAAATGATGTTAGAGGAAAAACAAGATAAAGGAAAGAAAGACAGAGTGAGAGGAGAAAAAGAAATAAGGAGGAGAATGTAATGAGGAGAAATGTATCATTTAAAATTAGAAAAAAACTTTTATGGGAAAATTAAGAAAGAAGTTGTTCGAATAATAATAACATTATTCTTAATAATAATAATAATAATAATAATAATAATAATAGTAATGTGTCCTGTTTTGCAGGTGATGTACGTGAAGAGGAGACAAAGGTAAAAATTTCCACCACAGCATCCTAACATCTGTTTGGTTGGAATAACAGCTGCATTTTTGCACTTTGGTTTTTTTCTTCTTCACTCTCTTCTTTTAAAATGTCTTCTTTACCCCAAACATTGTCACTCTATTAATACATACTCGAAAGTGTCTAAAGTTTACATTATTTTTCATTTATTAAGTTATGTTTCTGCCTCTAGGAGGCGTGGCATGTAGTCACTCATTCACTCACTGACTCATTTACATGTAGTTATTTGTGAGACGCTCTTATCCAGAGCGGCTTACAAAAGTGCTTGGCACTCATCGTCTATACCGCTTTATCCTGTGTACAGGGTCGCGCGGGGGGGGGGAGACTTAGGGAATGGGTTCCAATCCATTACAGGACAAACACACACACTATGGGAACGGCAGTTAGCCTAATCCGTATGTTGTTGGACTGTGGGAGGAAACCGGAGAACCCGGGGGAAACCCACCGAGCACGGGGAGAACATCGGGCCGGGAATCTAACCCTCGACCCTGGTGGTGCATGGCGACTGATTGAGCAAATATAACCGAAAACTGGTGTGGTTATAATGTCAATGTTTTTAGCATTACAGCTGTTCGGTGTAGATCGTTACAAACATAATACAGGAACTTTCTATAAGATCCTCAACTTAAATTAAAAAAACCTACTAAAGGAAAATTGTCATTGTGTCAGACTCACACTAAATAGCACATACACACGGAAAACACACAGTTATGGTTATTATTCCATCCTTTTTCCTTGAACCTGCTCCACTTCTGATTTCAAACACCTGCCGCGGGAAATTATGCAATGACGCATCACAGTCAGCAGGTGGCGACATTATACCACGTCGAATGCTACACGCCACTCTGGTTATGTGACGCAACAGCGTGCGGGAACTTGGCGGAGCACAAAAGTACAGATATATTAGATGTAGGATGTAGTGGAGCAAAAGTAAAAAAAAACAAAAAAAAAACACCCTCTAATAAAACGACTCCAGTACAGTACGGAGACGTGGAATACAGATTTAACACGCTAACGACGTGAAATTACTTTCCACCTCCGCATGGTACAGCACAGTATAATTAATATGGAGTGCTTTTGAGTCCGATGATATAAATTTTTTTTATAAATAAGCGTTAGAGATGCATGAGTGGAAAAGTATAACCTTATCTTTATTTATTTATTTATTTATTTATTTATTTAGGATTGACAGGTTACGGCACCGACTGCTCCCGATGTACACGTACGACCCGACTGAGGAGCTGAACGAAGCCGAGCAGGAGCTGTGGAGAGAAGACGACATGAAGGTCACTAAAACGAAACTTCTGAAGTTTTTAATTGATTTCCTGCTCGTCACGCGGAAACGTCTGGAAGTGTCTCAGTGTCTCAATGCGTCTCTGTAAAGTACTTTATCATTTTGTCGTCTAAAATGATAATTAGACAGGAGACGATATTATATACGATAATACTAAGGAGACATAATTAACATTATTAAAACATTTTTTTTTTCTCATGATATTACATGTTGGACAGGTTTAAGCTTCTCAAGCTACAAAGTCTTTGATTGAATGTCCCAAAAAGGGCGTGAGGCGGGACACAGGGGAGGAGACATATTCTAACGTAGTGTCCTGATTTAAAAAAAGTGTTGCATTGTTCCACTTAAGCTGACTCTTAATTCTGTATAATACAAGGGTGTTCAAGTCAAACAGGGACTTTTCATTGTGCAGAACAGAACACAGTTACAGTTCTGAGAGTAAAAACTCCCTTTATTTCTCTATATAATATGTATCTCTAGCTACACTAATGTACTTATCCCAGTGTCTCACTAGTGCTTGGACACCATCAAGGTAGAACATTTTCTCGGGACACTGGAACCTGAAACGCTGGCCTCCCAGGAACTCCTTTAATGGACTAAACATGTGGAAATGGCAGCCGAGTTCCAGGATTGTCATTCGCGGGCGTACGGCCTTCTTTAAAACGTTTCGAATGTTGTGCTACAGCGAAGAGTCTCATCACCGAACCGTGCTTGAAATCTTCCATAAATGTCGATCACTTTTACGCCTTCACAAGTCCCGGTTTGACTCGAACGCCCCTCATAGACCGTGACACTGATTTAGACTGGTGTAACGTAAATCTGATTGGTACGAAATGTCTCGCAGGGCTGGACGACGACGTACCAACAGCGGTGGCCTCTGCTCCCGAAGGACCCGGACGTGTGACGGAAGACGTGATCTCCACTCACGCATGATTAGTAGACTGGAGTCTTCTGGACTTCTCATGTGATCGGAAGCAGGATATTTACTGTTCCAGTCTTTATGGGGGAAAACGGCAAATCCAGGGAATGAAAGGGGGAAAATGGAGGACGCGGCCTTTGATCTGCTGATCAGTAACGTTAATATACAAAAGGAAATCCAGGAGAAATCACTGGAACTGTAAAGAAGTCGATTTATTTTTAGAGCAGGTTCACGCACAGCTTTTATCACCATGCCAGAACGTCTCCGGTATATAAACAACAACAAAAAAAAAAAACCTCAAGATAAGAAACAAGTCCAGAAGTGTGAATTAGTCGTCACCATCCTGACGAGACCAAGCATGAAGTTACCAGAGATGATTAGTGATGAAGATAGAAGTTTAAAATGATGCACTTGGTGGATCAGAGATGTCAGTTTAGTTTACATTTTATATTTGTTTGTCCGTTTAAAGCTTTTATCTACAGACACATCGTACTTAAGATGTGTGGGAGACCATTTGGAGGTGCTGGAATCTTAAACCTAAACGTAAACATTTATTATTATTATTATTATTTCTGCAACTGCAGTTTAAGTTGTTCTGAAATTCCGTGCAGGACCTTCACCTCCCTCGTGCTTCAGTATTGATACTGAGATAAGTCACACTCTAGTATCAGTCCTGAGACATGAAACCTTTAACGTAACTCAGTTATTGTTTCGTCTGTTCCTTAATGCTAATGATTGTTACACTTATCACCTGCTATCATATGGTACTTCCTTTTTTTTTTATTTCATTTTATTTATTTATTTTTTTACAGCTTTGACTAAATAAGCATGACATCAGGTTTACAAGTTTTTTTTTCCATGACTGTCCTCAGATTGGTGTGTGTGTACAAAACACACACCTGCCACGTTTCTGATCCGGCACTCGGCTGGTGTAAAAACAGAAGTGTAGCAGGAAACGTTGCGCTCTTCCAGTCCTGCCGTAAAGCCTTAAATCAAACACCGGGTGTTGTGAACTCTTGTTGGGGATGGACATGTGACCTTTAGTAAATTAGGCTCCGCCTACAGCACTGGAACCGAAACCAGACTAAGTTTTTTTTTTTTTTGCTTCTCTTCAGAACAGACCTGAAGACACGGTGATGAAATCAGCATGAGATTTAAAACCCATTACAGATTTATAATTCGTGTTCTATTAAAGTGCTGCATTAAATGTGACTGTAAAGAACAGTTTACTTTAACTTTTTCTTTTGTAACAAGTCATTTCTGTAATGTAAGTAACCGGAGGTTGGTAAACACTGCCTGACGAAAAAACAAACAAAAACAAACACACACGTCATACACCGTTTGTTCATTGGGCGACTTTAGCTGTGACTACAGCACACGTTCACTCTGGCTTTGCTTCAACAACTTTATGCAACATCATGGGATTTATTTCCCTCCAAAGTCAACACACTCTGTAAACGTCTCCAGCATGTCCCCGTGACCTTCAGTGGCATCGAGGTCAGGACTCATGTGGTGTCCAGTTCACGTCCAGTAAATGATTCCTCGTGCTCCCAGAGCCGCTCTCTCACTCTGAAGTCCCGGTGATTCAGTGGTCAGCTGATTTCATTTTATTGCCCCATAACGTTGCCGAGTCCCGACCTGAGTAACTGATCAACCCCAGATCATAACACTGTCTCCAGAGGCTTGTACAGTGGACACTATGCATGATGGGAGCATCGCTTCCTGTCCTTCATGTCTCCAGTAGTGCTGAAAGAATTGCTACTAGTTGAAACGTATTAAATCACGACAGTAATTTTTCAATTAAAGGCGGAGGAGCATAACAGGTGTAGGAATCATTAACTTTATTACCAGTCTGAATACAAATCCTTGCAGGCCACAATAAAAAAAAATAATAATAATAAAAAAAAAAATAAACACGAGTTTGTACATTGTAAAGACTGAACCCAAACCAGTTTACAGTGTGCAGGCAACACACACACACACACACACACAGGGTGAAAACATCAGTAATTAAAATCCGAAGTACCAGAGTATAAATGAGGAACTGGAACGGAGGGGAAAGTTGAGGTTAAAGCAGGATGTTCGTGAGTATCTTATACATGATCGATCAAATGTGAAGAACAACGTTTAAAAAAATATACATTTCATAATGACAGTAAATCAACTATTCCAATTAGGATTCATTATTTCTTGAACAAATCAGCAGGGTTAGGACCTAGTTTCATGTTGCAACAACTACCATGTCCACACACACACACACACAAACAGCGGGTCAACATTCTGCAAGGGAAAAAAAAAAAGAAAAAAAAAAAAAGCTGACCATTTCCTCTCTGTCCCAATGTAGGCATTTCTGTGGCGCATCTACAGTCAAAAACAGGGGGGGAGGGGGGGGCAACCTTGAAAACGTCGAATGCTGTGCACTGAAGTGTACGCCGTATACGAGTTCTCTAAAAAGTCTCTCTCTCACACACACAAATCCTAACAGACAAACTGAACTGCAAAAAAAAAAAAAAAAAAAAAAAAAAAAAAACTTTGCTTACACTCTTGCCAGACAGGCTGCATCGGGAGCAGCTGAATGTTGTGTATTTTTTTTGTTGTTTTTGTTAATTTTTATTATTATTTTTTAACAGTAAGCCGTCCTAAAATGACACAGAGTGAGGTACGAGTGTGACGTTGCAGTATTCTGGGTTTTTTTTTATTTTTTTTTATTAACCGTGTTTGTAGCAGCATTAAAGTTCTGAGAAACTCAGTCGCTGGATCGATCGGCGTTCCCTGACTCGGAGTTTTATACACGCACAAAAAGTTAAAAAATTAATCTGAAACAGACTGAACAGTAGCAAACGGCGCCATCCTGTGGGGGAAAATTATCCACTACTCGCCATCTGTGATGAAAAATTAACTGATGGATGCAAATGAAAAAGAAGAGGAAAAAAAAAAAAAAAATTAGCTATTTTTGGTCCTGAAGTCTTGAGATTCAGAATTTGACAATTCAGTTTAGTTTATCCGAGTTTATCTCAGAAAAAGTCTGATGGTTCGTTTCACTTCCAGCTAATGCATAAAAACACAGAAATGAAAAATACAATATGCATTTGGAGGGATCGGGGTTAGCATTACGCCTTACAGCGCGGATTTTAAAATACGTTGGCGGGAACACGGTCTTAGATCACGGTTTCATCAGGATCGTTAAAAATAAATTTATTGTGTGACTAGAAAGGTAGCTTAACTTTTATTCTAGATTTAATATTTTCTAATCTCAAGACAGGACAAAAAAGGCAGGGAAAAAAAAAAAAAAATCGGAAATTTCTGACACATCGTGCAACTCCACACGCCTCGTGTCTCCTTGGTTTTGTCCTCTGCATGCGTTTAAAATCCCTTTCTGAAAACGAACCGAGTCAGGAGTAAAACAGATCCGCAACTCCGTCAGAGATAAAAATGGATCGATGCGGTGTCACAATGAACTGGTATCTCACACACACACAAACATGTACACAAAGCCCTTTCCACCACCATATGCCTTTTAGAAAAAAAAAAGGAAAAAAAAAAAAATCACCTACAAGCCAAAAAGTTAAGTACTGACCCCCTTCCTCTAAAAGTAGGTTGATTCACCTTTGTCTAGAGAACGTGTGAACAAGTTTTCGTTAAAAGCAAAAAACAATTTTTTTTTTTTAAACCTGCATCAGAGGAACTCTTTGTCCAGTATATTGACACAACCAGAGAGAGAGAGAGAGAGAGAGACATGGAGTGTGTTCAACATACAAGCACGAATGCATGCATGTACACACACACATACAGTATGAGAGTCTGTCCGTTTGTTTTCCAGTGGTGGTATAGAGAGAGAGAGAGAGAGAGAGAGAGAGAGAGAGAGAGATGCACTGTAGTGTGCTCTGTTCTGATGAAGGATGAGCGAGAGTGGATTTGGATTTCTTGTCAGAGTGTGAAGTTTTTTTTGTTTTTTTTTTGCGAGGTTGCAAAAAAAAAAAAAAAATCCAGCTGTTTTATACGTTGAACCGGGAAGTGACGAGATCGAGATATGAGGTAGCGCTGATTTGCTGCTCTACTGTTCCTCCTCTTCCTCCTCCTCCTCCTCCTCTTCCTCCTCCTCAGAAGACTTGGATGGCTGCTCTTCTTTCTCCTGTGAGGATGAGAGGAAAGAAAAAGTGAACAAGTCTTAAAATGTAAGAAAAAGAAAATATTCAAATGAGGAATATAAAATACATGTGAAAAAAAAGAAAAGAAATTGTACAATATAGAAAACTTTAAGCAGTAAAAAAAAAGTTATACTAATATAATCGAAATTGAATTTAAATGGAAAAGTCCAGTCATGAGCATAACAGTGATCTGCTCTCACTCAGCACATTACACATCAGTGCACATTTACACTCATTTGTACAAACTTTGCAGAGTGTTTAGTCCACAAACACATTTTATAGAAAAACACAATCTTAACCAAGGGTGCCAATAATTGTGGAGGGTGCTGTATTTAAAGCATACAGTCGGCCAAAAAAAACAACTACACACTATAGGACAAGAAAAATAGTATGATGTATATTGTATTAGTGTGTGTAATATATAATAAAATATTCAGATGAACTATTAGATACATTTGTGATTGTGTCGATTCATGTACATTTTAATTTGCACGTTTGCCTTTGAGGTGGTAAAATGTTGCAGTTCCTCTATAATCCTACAGGTGGTGCCCTTAACTGTTCTCTCTCACACACACACACACTGCCAGGCAGAACATCACTGCTACTCGCTGAGCGTTATTACGCTGCACGTGGGACGAGGTGTGAACAGGGCGGAGTACTTTGATACTTTTATATCTCAAGATTATATAAACAGATTTTATAATACACATACACACATATATATATACACATGTACATAAAAAACCCAGATAAAATACATAAACAACCATCCTGTGGAGGGAAACAAGCTGGGGGTGAAAAAAAAAAATTATATATCTCTACAAGATTTCTCTACATTTTCTCTATATAATCCTCTGATACACTAATGCACTTATCGCCGAATTTCACTAGAGCTTGGACACCAAGGTAGAACGTTCTCCCATGATCCGACTGGTTCATGTCTGAACTCCTTTAAGGTCTCGACCCAGAGCTGAAAATGTTGAGCCTCCTTTGGGAGTGACGAGGATGGACAGGATCAAAAATGAGTCCATCAGAGGGACAACCCATGTGAGATGTTTTGGAGATAAAGTCAGAGAGGCCAGATTGAGGTGGTTTGGACATGTTCAGAGGAGAGATTGTGAAGGATGCTGAGGATGGAACTGCCAGGCAGGAGGTGTAGAGGAAGACCAAAAGAGGACATTTATGGATGTAGTGGACAGGGTTAGATTACCGCAGATGATGGGGCTGTGGCGATGGCGACCCTTGAAAGGGAACAGCCGAAAGACATGGATGATATCGATTCACCTATCTGCGACTCGTTATTTAAACTCGATTCAATTCAGTAAAGTGTATAAATCAATCAAGATTTAAAATGTGATCCATCAGGAGGAAACGAGTAATAAATAAAACAGTATTACAGAAGAGCAGGTGAAGCGCTACAGTTTGAGTCTTGTTTATCATTGCGGGGAAGAAAAAAAAGAAAAAAAGGACACACCCAGTATGTGAAAACCGAACACATGCAAATCAGATTGAAAGCAGAGAACCTTACTGAAAAACGCGTATTTAGAGAAAAAAAAAAATAAATACATAAAAAGCCACGAGGTTCCTGCAGTTGAAGTGAATCTGAACCGTGAACCTGGAGCCCACCGGGTATTGCGCAACCGCCGCGTATGAATCAACAGTTCGGAAGGAAATGTCCATCGAATTTGTGGCCTGAATCAGACGAGTGTTGGATTTTCATGAGCTAAATATCTGTGTGACTCAGGCGTGCGTGTGTGTACTTTTTCTGGAGGCTTGTTTAAAATGACTGGACATGGAACAGACCCAAACCCGCTGTGCCAGGGCCGTGCCTCATGTGAGAGGAATGTGTGGAGCGGGAAAAAAAAAATTATATATATATATATATATAAAGGGAGAGAAAGGAAAGGGGCGGGGCTAGAGGTTTACTCACAAAACGAGTTGTGTGTGTGAATGAGTGCGCGTGTGTGTGTGTGTAAAATTACTAGACATGAAGGTTCCGTTCAAATTTAATAGGCTCAATGGACAACATGAGCTCCTGTGTGTGAGAGAGAGTGAACTAGTGAGAGAGAAAGAAGGATACAGATGGAATGAGACCAGATGAAGCAGAAACAGAAACAAAACGGAGTGAAAAACAAAAACGCCACATGAAATCCCCTTTTTCTGATAAGAAGCCAAATGCAAATGTTTTTTACCCGCCACCCATTCCAACGATCTCGCACGCCATCATCAGTGGGGGTATTTCCATTGCTATGTAGCTAAATAACTAATTATGTTCACCAAATCAGACTTAGACATATCGTACGCAGTCACGCTTTAATCTCGAATCCCATGATGCTTTGCAGCAGATATGTACAAACAAAACCCTGTGGAGGATCAACACTGACGATAATTCTGTAAAATCATAGCAATAAACCAAAGTTCAACACGATGGGTGTTAATATTAATAATGATATTGAGGGGAAAAAAAAACAAAACAGAAGTGTTATGTAATCAGGGTCTAGGACGTGTAAAACATGTACAGGAGGAGTCTCCAGTGTCGGAGGTTTTCACACCCTCACACCTCGTGGTTTCTCAGTCAGGTGACGAGCCGCATCTGTCGCCTCGATTTCAGTAGAGAAGCTGCTGACGAAAAGCCACGTTTGTTGCAAGTGAGGTCGTGTTCAGACGAACTACAGCATTAAATACGACCTTTTTAAATGAAGACGAGGAGAAGAGGAACAAAAACACTTCCTGACCAATAGTTAAGGAAAATAAATAAATATCAAATCAAGTCATATCCAGGTAGCGAGGTCATGTGAGCAGCGGTGTCCCGTACACTCCAGGAGAAGAAGAAAGTGAGGTCAGAGGTCACGCTTTCATACCTACTGAAACTCACCTTGGCTTTGGAACAAGGTCAAAAAGAATTATCAAGTAACTCTGATCGTTATGGAGACCTTCGGTCCCGGTGTTTGTGCGCACGCGGACACACACACACCTGTAGATAAAGTGTCTAAACTCTGTGTGAACTGATTATCGGGCCGGTGATCAACAGGCGGCGTGTGTTTGATGAGGAACAGGAGGGAGGACTTACTGCTTTCTTGGGTCTTCCTCTGCGTTTTCCCCCTGCAGACGCTGTCGCAGCAGCTGCTTTCTGAGAACGAGAGAGAGGGAGAGAGAGAGAGAGAGAGAGAGAGTCAGGCAGTGTAAAGGAGACAGTCACATAGGTGTGTGTGTGTGTGTGTGTCACAGAGAAAGGGAAAAGAAAGACACAGATGGAGAGTCACAGTGAGTGAAAAAGAAAGAGTGAAAGAAAGAACAAACCAGGGAGAGAGTGAGTGAGACATTCATAGGGAAAGTCAGAGAAAGTTACACACAGAGAGAGAGAGAGACACACACACCAATTCAATCCCTCGCTCACTCCAAGTTTACAGTGAACTAGAATCTACTGGACTCTTTAAACAGCGAATGACTCTCAGTCACAATATAGAAAGAATGACTGCAGTGTGTGTGTGTGTGCGCGCGAGTGTGAGAGAGAGATACTCGGCTGAAACAGGATGCTAGTACAGTGCACGGAGCCAATAATCACCACTTTAGTAATGTGTGTTCAAAAAAAAAAATTATCTAACCACTAGAGGGTGGTGTTCTTTGAGCAAGTGTGTGTGTGTGTGTGTGTGGGCGCTCAGCCAGAGGGCAGTGGGTTCGTTGGCTATTATGTTAGAAACGGACATGAACTGCACACAGGCCACTCCAGTTCATTGGCCACCTGGTTTGAAGCACAGAGACAGCTGGCAGACCCACAAACCAAGATCGCGCAAGGGTGTAGATGTGCATTATGCGGAGAAGAAGTGAAGGGGGTCAGCGGTCGTCATGACGACGATGGATGGAAAGAAGCAAAAACGAACGCGTGCGTGCGCTCGTGTATGCCTGCGTTTGTTAGAGGTGGAGGGTGTTGCCATGGAGACGGCGCCTCCATCATTGCACCTGCATCATGCAAAATGCCACAGGAAGCCATGGTGAGACAGGAAGTGGGGAGAACCGACCATCCTGGTTTCGTTTTAATGTTTACAACTCGGCAGCTGTAAATCTATCGTAAGCACGCGAGCGTGTTTTCTAACGACGCGGGGCGAGAAACGAGCCGCGTGACGGACGAGGCAGGAGCATGTTGAAGGGTGGGGTAAGAAACTGTCTCGGGTAAATTTGGAAATAATAGTCACTCAGGTCAGATCTAATACAGCAAACACAAAATAAAAAATGGTTTTTTTTGGGGGGCTTTGTTGTGGTTTAAGACGTTCGTACAACATATAAAAATCAGTATTGTGTACGGACCAGTGGGACACAACACTGGTGGTCCAACATCAATGTGGTGAGTCGTGAGTATTGAAGACTACTTGTAGCATTTATTTAATGCTGTGTGGCTCGTGTTGCATCATGTCTTGTACAAAACGATTCTTTTTTTTTTTTTTTTTGCTTTCCCGTCAAGTCTCAGCTCCCTGTCCAGTAGGTGGCAGGATCGCCGCCCATAAACAGACCGCCCATAAACCCAAAAGAAAAGACGACCCAGTGATACTCTAACAAAACAGTATTTTGCAAGCACTTTCCAGAAGATGCTGAAAAATTGACCATCTTTTATTGAAGAAAAAAAATATATATGTTCAGTTTGTCAATTTCAGATCATTTAACGTTTGTAAGTGTGAACTGATGCTGAACTGGAAACTGATCCATTATTTCCACAGACTGAATCGACAAAAGATTTGTTTAGAAGAAAATATTAAGTTGCATAATCGTTTTAATCGGGCAGTTCTAATAGACCTCAAGCTAGCGATAAACAGCTAGATGAAAAGGCGTGGTACAGATGACAGACCACCTGGATATTGGGGGCGTCGACAGCAAACGCTCTAGAGAGAATTTCCTCAAAATAGAGGAAATCAAAATTCACACAATTCAGCTCAGATTAATGGTGATCACTCAACATTACAAAGTTTTATATTTCTTAAGCAATGTTAGCTTAACAACTGGGAAAGTTCTAACTAAAATTAGTATTTATTTAAATTTTTATTTCCATTTCTCGGTCACGAGCGGTCGTATAAGCATTTCACTGCATATCGTACTGTGTATGACTGTGTATGTGACTAATAAAATTTGAATTTGAAAGTGCTGGGAGGATGGAAACAAGTTAGTAAAACTACTGAGGTAAACTACTCAAATTTGTTCGAGAAGTGAGTGGAAACTTGAGTCCGATTCAAAATGGTTCATATTTTGACTTGAACATTAAACCAATAATAAAACAAATTTTAACTAAAACCTTCCTTCTTTCTTTTCATGTCACTCACTTTGCCTTTAGGTCCTGTGGAGCTCGCCTTGTTTTTGCTGCCCTTTGGTCGTCCTCGGGGCCTCTTCGGCGTCGGGGAACCGCTGGGCTCCTGCTGTAGAGGAAAAAAATAAAATTTGAGTAAAAATTATTCTTATTGAATTTCAATACACGTTTTAGCATTGGGCTAAAACCACCACTTTAGGTTTGTATACAACTTTGAAAGAACATTTTAGAAACTCATTACATTTACAATTTAACATGCTGAGCCTAAATAACAAATTTGGAATTTATTCTTTAACTCCACAAACAAATTCCAAATTTGTGTAATTTAGGTTCAGCAAGTTTCCTCCATTATTTTTTGTTGATTTGCAGTATGTACATTTCTCAAACTAAACCAAATTGGATTCATATTTGGATTTATCTTATTTTGCATAATTACATTTGGGTTACATTGGCCAACATTTCTAATCATTAATAAAATACTTTTATGGTAAATAAAGTTTTGTTTAAAATTAAAATGCAAAAAAAAAAAGTTTCATCCAAGAGTTTTTTTTTTTTTTTACTTGTACTACCATTTTAACATTCTGTACATCGTGATAAATATTGTGCATCGCGTGACACGCCCTTAAACACTACCCATGACGTCCACATCCGGTCCTGTCTCGCACGCAGCTCTCGTACCGTGGGGGTTTTAAATCATGTCATTGAACAAGATCTGCGGTTTGAGCTTCTGTTTCTGATCAAAGTGTTGTCACGAACACAGTGAAAACACGTGGTTTAACCCCGGCCCATACTGACGCACTTCAACGCTCCATCACCACCTTGTCCGTGTAAATACGGACATTTAAACATGGTCGCTTCCTCGAGGTGGTGTTATGCTTCTTATTTTTGTTTTAGGGTGAGCACCGGTTACCATGGAGAAGCGTTGCGAAGTAAACAGGAAGACGATGTGTGGCACGAGCAAGCCGTGAAACTCCTGCCATCGTGTTACAGCGGCCCTCTCTCCGTGTTGCTCGAAGTCAGTTTCCTTTCTTCGATGTCTCAAGTTGCTTTCAAGCCTCTTTAATCGTTTTAAGAATGAACTCTGTTTATTCCAGCGTTTACATCAGATACCTCTCAAGTTTTTCTTTCAAGTTCACTGCAAGTTTGTGTGCAACATGTTAGCGGTGCGCGAGATACTTGACTCATTTAACACACCTCACAAACACCACAAAAGAATATTAACTATACATGTTTTTTTTTTTTAAATGAACAAGGGTCATCTGGTTGTTTCTTGTTCATTTCTTTTTAAATGTCATAACTTCATTAGATATTGAATTCTTGGAAAGATTTATCACAGTATTAATATCACAGCATGTGATATTAAAATCACCCAGCACCTTCAAACCATCTTAAAATCAAGTAGTGAATTATTATTTTAGGGTTTTCCTCTGCCCCAAAACCTCATAGGGCTGGGCTGATATGATAAGAATATCAACTTTGGAATAAATTATGCTACGATACAACTGACTAATATCACCAGTATCACAAGCATTCTATTAAGGTTATCTACTCAACCATTTTGAATCCTAAGTCAAATTTAATTTCAAAATCTTTAGGGATAACAAGTCAAACTTTAAACATTTGTTTCAGTGACAATTTCTTAGCTAACGTGTAGACTGTGATCACTATTATTTACTAAAAATATCTTACAAGTACCATCATAAGATTGCCTAGTCATATTACTCTATAACTGTACATGTTTATGGTACAAGAAACCTGAGAAACTATTATTTAACTTATTAAAACAACACTTCTTCAGTTTATTTACCTCATTAAAAACCCCGTCATATTGAAATGTGAAAAACCTTGAAGAAGAAGTATTGCAATCTAAAAATGTCAATTTGAAAAATTGTGCAAGTGCAATAGTTTGATATCTTGGTGGATCAATGTTGGTACAATTTTACTGTTAATACTGTGTACAGCTTAAATCTTTCTACTATTTACTGTATTATATGTTCCACTTTTTGTATCTTTCTGCACAAAAAATATTTTTTTAGATCAGCACTTTAAATCTCTTAAATCTTGATGATCAATATCATGAATTACACTAAAACTGTACATGATGTACTGCGTTTCTGCAACTAGCAAAATAAAAATCTTCATGCGGTTTGATTTTCGTAGTTATGAAACTAAAACATCGTTTTATAGCTTTACATGAACACTTTTCAGAAATATTGAGAACAACTTTGCTGAAACATCGCGATATTAAACGAATCTAGTATTCCATGCATTAGTTTATATGTAAACAGTGTATTATACAGACGAGGTGTGACGTGTCGGTATTGTTGTACATCGTTCATCCTGCATCATGATAAACACTTATGATTAAAAAGATAAGACGATACTAGTTTTCCAATTTGATAGTGAAACCTACCCGCTAGCGTCATCTTTAAAAACTAGGAATCTTTGAGAGATTGCATGTTGTGATTGGAAAGTTTTTCATGCAAAAAAGTCATTTGCATTGTTATACAGAAAATTTTAAAGTTGAGACGAGTCATGACCTTTTTTGCGTAAGCAAGTATCTTAATTTCCAAATCAGATTTTTACATTTTTTACCAGCTATTGCGTCGATACCGTTGCTAGCTATATATGCTACTCAAGATATGTGGTGTAACTTGATACAAACACTGAGAATGTTATGATTACTTAGATGAAGTTTGAAAGCAAGTTGACTCGTAAAACGTCCTCATGAACATCTTTTGTAGACCACAGGATCCATCCACTTGAACAAAGCGATAAGCACACACACAAAACAGTGTTCCATCCAGGTTTTTTGGAATCGATGGAGTGTGTTTTGCCGTATGTAATCTTTCAACAGGAAGACTTTGTTACAAACACAAAGAAAGCAGTGTTCAAGGTCAGAGCAACTGACACCGGCTGCTACTTTAAGACCAACAGGTGGCACAGAACTCCCTGCTGCCAAATTCCTCCAAGTGCATCAGGCACGGCGAAGGAAAGCGGAGACCTGATTCAGGCGGGGTCAGCGGGGCCGAGACGGGAGGAAGAGGAAGGTTCTGGGGAAGCGTGGTCAATAAAAACACGGCTGTCGCTCAACGTGCGAGTGAAAGAGTTCACCGTGGATTAATACAGAAATACAAAGCAGGGCTGGACGAGGTGACTATATTAAAAATCACTTCGAGATCAAACGGTCTGTATTTCATGCTGATTTAAAAAAATAATAATAAAAAAAAAAGGTGTCCTCTTCATGTTTTACTATTTTTATGTAGACGTCAAGTAAAAGTGAAGCTGAAGGTTTTTTTTTCCCCCCACACAACACTTCTGCAACAGTTTGTGTAGAAACTAATTTACTGTAAACTACTAGACATGTTTAATATTTCACTGAAATGCTCCTTTGGTTTTTGAATTATTAGTTAAGGTTTTCTTCCCCCACCCCTGTTTCTTATTCTTTCGGATTTGACACAAAACTCCGGTCCAGTAGGTGGCGGTAACACTGACGACAAACGGTGTGCATTTTCTGCAAAAGCTGCAATTTATTTATTTTTTTAAATGTCAATGTAAGAGAACTTAATATTTTGATATACTTTAAAATTGATTCAGAATTAAAAAAAAAAAAAAATATGGATTAAATCGCACAACTCTAGTAAATAAAAGAAACCTAGATGTTAATTGTGAACAACTTGCATTTAATAAATATAGTGTCAATTTTCTTTTATTGCTCAATTGAAGTACTTGATAAACTAGTAGTGGGACATGGATTAAGATTTCTGGCCGTTCCTATTGCTGAACTCTACGCTTTCATAGCATTTCAGGATTGGTGGGGGAAAAAAAAGAAGAAAAAAAAAACAATTCAGGTTCACCTGGCTTCATAGGTAGAGCAAATTTTACATACATTCATTTTGTAAAAATAAGCGTAAATGTGGCGGATTTCTTAGGACGCCGTCTGTAACCCTTAAACTATGGGAACTGTGGCTAGTTTACAGAAACAGGCTTGCTAGCATGCAGCTTATATAACGAATTTGTAGATATTTTAATAAACTGCATCCATATAATACTGACTACAAAATCTCAAGTTTTGCAACAAGGCTTCTGAAAACACATCATGATATTTTAAATACATTATATAAAAAGTTCTTTATTTATTATTCCGCAAGTTCCAAAATCAAGCGTGTCCGTGTGCTTGTATAAAACGGTTCAGTCCTCTAACTTACACGAACGCGCACAGGCATGCTCATGACTACAAACCGCTACAACAGGAACCGCTAGCTAGACGGGTGAGCACGGTGACTAATCACACACTCATAAGGAGTTGTATAATTAAACTGATTGAACGGATGATGTTCTTAAATCTTTGATGGATTACAGATAAGTAGCAGCGGTGGTGATGGTGGTGGAGGTGATGACTCACAAATAGTAAACAGTGCCATAGCACCCAAGTGAACAACTCAGGAACGGAAATATTTATATGATTAAAACCGTACACAAGAACTGTAACGGAGCACGGCAACGACTTCCGCAGCTGTTGTTTACGAGCAACGGCTGATAAACCGATGCCCTGCGAACTTTTCACTGTAACTTTTATAATCGCGCCGTTAAAAATTAACGTAACGGCTGCTTAGTCATAAAGAGAGACTTGTCCGTTTACCTCCTAAATGTTCCACTATAGCAAGCCATGACTCGTACACTGCATACTGTTTTTATTACAAGTTGATTTTGCAAAATTTGTATTGTATTATACATTAGTTCCCTTGCACTACAAGTTTGCGTCTGTCACTTTGAACTTCACACACACAACTTCAGAATGTAGTTTTCATTCAACCCCCCCCCCCACGACCACTTTAAGGCTTGAATCGGAGGTCATGTGGTACAACCTCGACACCCAATCAAAACAAAAGGTGAAAGTCGCAAAACTAAGGTTTGACAATATTTTAAAACGATCATTTGAGAGAAAGATGGTGTGAAGTTAATTTAATTGTGGATTAACTTTACCTCGTTACTAGAAGATGATGTGATGCTAACTTTGCAAGATACTTTTTATATTTCAATATATTACCAGACAAAAATGTTTAGTACAAACTTTTTTTTTAATAAGTTTATTATTGACTTAGTAAAAAGAAAAAAAATTTTAAACAACAATATTCAGGAAAAATATAGAAAATAAATTTAAATAAATAAAATAATGTTTTGCTGGGTGTCGGGTTTTGTGTGCCAAAAAGAAGCGGGTGTAACAGTCAAAGAACTGCAGGTGGCTCTGAGTAAAACTTGGTAGTGAATTTCCTTATAAAATTGTACCTGGGACTAAAGGGTCCTGAAAGTGTCATCACATCAGACACTGACTTTGTTTCATTAATAACTGGGATTTACATTCTTTTTTTTTTGAGGCCATCCTTGCTCTACAGCAGTTATTTGCATGTGCACAAGTCTTTTTTTCACAGTACTATAGATCTAAACATCTCCAGATAAACAGGTTGGAAGATTGGTAGAGCGCAAGAAAAGCTGTATATCATGATGCATCTTAAATTAAGTACAAATTCAAGGGGGGAGCAGATGAGCTAGGGGATGCGAGTTTGAATCCGCTTAACTCCAGGGTTCAGTTCCCGCATCGGGTCTGTGTGCATGGAGATTGCATGTTCTCTCCGTGCTTGGGGGCGTTTCCTCTGCATTTCTTCGGTTTTTACCTCAGTCTTTGGATTTTACCACAGTCCATAATTGGCCATATGCGTGTGAACGTTTATTAGAGGTCCTACCACGGTTGGTTAAAATGGGAATAAATACAGTGGTCACCACTGGCCTCCACAGTCCTTAGCTGGACGAGAGGTTCCTAGATGGTTGGACGTAAACATAAATAAAGTGGTGACCACACCCTCCGGTAGATCCAGGTGTATTTGGGGGAAGAACACATTGTACATTTTGTATGCTAAGCAAATCAGTGCTCACAAGGCCATTGACGGACCAGAAGCCTTGCTCCTTGCAACAAAGGATGCGAAATATAAATTATATTCATATTAAAATAACGAATCAGAAGAAAGATATTGCCTTTATTTCAATTATATACACCATGGAGCAAAATGTCTATGGAAACTGGCTGAACCTCAATTTTAAGACATGTTGTAGCGTGGCTTTGGGGATTCAGGTTTATTTATTCATCAACTCTTACTACGCTATGTATAAAGTTGATAGTCTGAAATTTCTGAAATAGAACTGTTGTGGATTGTGTAGAACTAATCCTAAAACTGCTTTAACATAATTCAAAATTGGGGAGAAAAATTTTTTTTGTTCTTTTACATGAAGTTGCTTTTTGTCCTAGATTTGTTGTTAAATGATGGATTGATTGACTCTGCAATATCTTTAAAATCATCATACCGACAAATGACAACGCCCAGATCAGAAGAATCGAGTGATTAAATTCTTGGTACACAGGAACTCAACGTGCTTCGCCATACCTCCGGGTTCTTTTTGGGTCTTCCTCTGCCCCTCTTCTCCGCTCCGCCCTTCTCTTTAGTAGAGACGGCGCCCTTGTCCTTGGCAGTCTCGCTCATGGTCTCTTGCTGATGAAAAGAAGAAGAAAATAAAGTTTGGATCAAAGTTCATTAAATCAATCAATTAAAGTGCAGACTAAGAACTGGCATAAAACCACTGCAAACTAGGAACAACAAGATCTGGGGGGGGGGGGGGGGAACAAGTATACCTTCCCCTGCTTTGGTTTTATTTCCAGCAAATGAAAAGCAGCTCGGTTTCGTTGAGGTCATGTGACTGACTTAACCCTTAGAAGAACTAGTTTGCCATCACGGTACATTTTGGACTACAAATGCTACTGCTGCTTCTATCAGCGCTCATAAAATTAGCAATAAACACCAGTTTCCCTAGCAGCCGTACACACCCAGGCAATAAAACCGCCTCCGCAGTATTCCACAGATCACAAGGTAAACTCTGGAACATAGTCCCTTCCTTTCCTTCTCCATGTTCTTCCAGTCATTCTTCTCTTCAAGTTCACATCTTCACTTCATCTGGCCAAAGAATCCTTTTTTTTTTTGTTCGAGAGTTCCCAGTGGTTTGCATCTTGAGGTAAACCTTGCGTATTAATATTCATGAAGGCGTCTATTGAGTGTACACCACACCATGCCCAAGTGTTCTTGACTGGGTTAGATGTTATGAAAAGGTTCTTCATCTCCTTTAGGCATCCCAGGTACTTTGCTGCTCATTCCTTCTTTTTAAGAATGGACCAAATTGTTGACTTGGCCACTCCCCCGCCCTCTCTCTCGCACACAGGGTCACGTCCGCTGTGTTTCTTCAGATAGAGAGTTCCCATGAACAGCTACCAAATGCATTGAATACCCAAGAAACTGACCACAACTGATTAATAAGCAGTTTGTTGGCCAATCAGTTATGTCTGAGCTGGAGAAAATGGACAGACTCCATAAACTGTTGCATCACATCATCAGAACACGGTTTAACCCTTTAAATGTAGGAGTCTTCAGTCTTACCCAGAACGAGCAGGTGTTTCTGCAGATCAGCCATATAATGGGAGTACATGCCAAGTTTTACTCAGATTTTCATTTTAAAAAAAAAAGTGAAAAAATCTCTAAAACGACAGGATATTTGTGCAAATAATGTCTGTAGTTGGAGACCTTTTTTGACCACATTTCTACAATCTGTAGTGTATTGCATTTCATTTGTATCATATTACTATTATCCCCCCGCCCAGACACCCCATATACTGTATATGCTGTACTGTATTCTTTCAATTAATTAAGCATTAAGATTTTAAACATCACTGCATTAGTATTTTGCACTACAAGTACATATAAAAAATATATATAAAATATAGTTAATTATGATTTTTATGCACAGACAAAGCAATGAACAAAACAGCTACGAAATCCAATATACATCTTAAGAAACAAACACTACCCAATGTGGACACACACACACACACCAAACACCCTCCACCATACACACAAACATACCAAACATGCTACCCACACCAAACATAATATACAAAACACCCACAACAAAACAAAAATAAAACATAAAAACAAAAACTACATCCGAGATATAGTTTACATTAGACTCGTTTTGGATTAAATTGTTTTAAAAACACATGCATAATGTGGATGTTGTCTAAAAGCCTGTAGCACAGATCTGGACCCAGCACAGAGGCTCAGCAGTGAGTGTAGGAGAGAAACACAGGAAGGTGAGCTGAGGGAGCTAGCATTAGCCGGCTGCTAGC
>JAOVVA010000019.1:1630114-1647902 GCA_028565275.1 Leiocassis micropogon
TGGCATACCGTGAAACATCGGAACCTTCTCAACATGTACAGGACATATGGGCATCTCCACACCTTTGTTGAAAATAAGGAGACGCTCCTTCTCCTTCTTGTCCTCAAATCCGCTTGAGTTTTTAAATCAAAATGAGTTCATGCCACACCACAGATCTGTACGCTGTCCTCCACCTCTGAAACATGTTTTAAGATTTATAGTTGGGTTATTGTTAGTTAATCATCACTGACTTGGCATTTTTGGTCTTGCACACTCAAACTTTGGAACTTGAAAACTGTCTTATCGTCTCTACCGCTTTATCCTGTATACAGGGTCGCAGGGGGCCTGGAGCCTGTCCCAGGAGACTTGGGGCACAAGGCAGTGTACATCCTCCACAGGGTGGCAATTTATCATAGGGCACACACACACTCTTACATGCTCATTCACACACTATGGGCAACGTAATCTGCATGTCTTTGTACAGTGGGAGGAAACCCACCAAGCACAGGGAGAACATGTAAACTCCATGCACATGGACCAGAGGCAGGAATCAAACACAGATAGTGCTAACCACTAAGCTACTCAGCCGCCTGAACACTGACTCACTCACTCACTCACTGCCTATTCGGTTGACAAACGTACTGATTTGTAAAACCAAGTCGGTAAGCATGGGTAATTCACACACTGCTTGTCTGGTTTGATGTGGTGTTTGCCAGCAATAATAGCGAAGCTAAGCTAAAATCTGTTGATCATTCGAGAACTGACATTATATCTTAACATTTGGCAGCAACAAATATTTTATGACCAAACCCTTCGGTTGTCAGTTCATCAGGTACATCTACCTCGTTTCTCCATTCGCTTGGCGCAAAAACGCAATGTGTTAAATGCAGTTGCTATGGAATTTCTGGAACTCAAAACATCAGGCTGAATGGTTTGAAAGTGCCGCATAAACATCAATGCGGTCAGTTGGTGGTGGAGTCCGTATGGGGGCCAAGAAGATCTGACGATGAGTCCCAGGAGAAAGCAGGATTTAAACTGAAATTCTGGAAATGGCGAGACATGCAGTGAAGAAATGGCAATGGATTCATGGCAGTCATCCAGGCAAGACTGGAATCAGCCAAACACTTACATTTTTTTTATAATTTTTTTTTTATTATTTTTTTTTTAAAGATATAGACTTTAAAAAATTTCACTTTAGGGAAATGCTTATGATAGTTGTTCCACAGTTCCAACATGTCCTTATGTGTTTTAACACCCAGCTGTGCCTGAGATGCTGACTTAAATCTGCGTCTAATGGGTGATTATTTTTCGTTCAGTTAGTTTTTTTCATGTGCTGTTTTATTATTACATTTCAGTCAAGGCTTCTTACTTCTCACAGGGTTTCAAACCCAGCTTCTGAAGTCACAGAATTATTACAATATGTTGCAGCCATTTCCTCATCAGAGTAGGAAGATTAACAAAATGCAAAGGTCCAGGAACAGGTCTGGGCTTCACTGATCTGGGTAGCTCACTGCTCCCCTCTAGTGGTGATTATTGTTCTCCATTGTCTGAACTTGAGTGAGGGTACACCTTTTAATTTTTTTGTTGATGCATGTTCAACATACAATGCATAACTGTTTATTTATTATTGCGCAAGTAACATAAGACTGATTGTGTATAAGAAGTCGTCATTTAGTTATATTTTAGATATATTATTCCCACTTCTTCATTTCATCACAAAACTCCATGCTTCACAAAGCTTCCATGTACAGCACTACATGGGGAGGAATTCTCTTTTTGCATAGTAGAACCTCTTAGAAAGCTATTAACCCTTTATTATCCAAGGAGTTATTAGGAAAGTATTTTTAGATGTTCAGCAGTAAATAGTAGTAGACCGTGCTATGTGCACAACACAAACACAGCTAATTATGTTCTTAAGCTTACAAAACACTTTTGCTGGGTTACAACTGAATGTTGGCTTTGTAGCCAAGTTATGGTTAATGTTCTTCTTTGATATCCTTTGTGTGAAATATTCCACACCAGGCTGCATGGACTGTAAATTTGCAGCTTAGTCACAGATAATAAAACCTCATCTTAAAAAGAGAAAAACCTTTTGTGCGAAAAGTTATCTTTCACAATGTGACTAATATAAATTTTGAGTTACACTTCCTGATCAAAAAGTCACTGCAGCTGAAGTTTCAAATTATGTTTAAGCAACGCAACATTACAATGACTGCAACTGTGTTAAGACCTGTCCAACATAAGACATAAGATTAGACTTTGGAGAGACGGAAAAGGGTCATGTGACCTAATGAGTCCAGATTGAACCTATTCCAGAGCGATGGGCGTGTCAGGGTAAGAAGGGAAGCGCATGAAGCGATGCTCCCATCATGCATAGTGTCCACTGTACAAGCCTCTGGAGACAGTGTTATGATCTGGGGTTGATCAGTTACTCAGGTCGAGACTCAGCAATGTTATGTGGCAATAAAATGAAGTCAGCTGACCACCTGAATGTACTGAATCACCAGAGTATCACATCTATGGAGTTTTTTCATCCCTGATGGCACACGCCATATTCCAGGACTCAGGAGTGTAAAAGAGTGGCTCAGGGAGCACAAGGAGTCATTTACACACATGAATTCCCCACCACACTGTGTGCTGTAATCAAAGCTGAAGGCGGTCAAACTAAATATTTATTTGTGGTCTTTTTATGTCCAAGTAGTGTGTTTAGTAAGAACCCACAGGCCTGAAGTTGCACCAGCGCAATCACTTTTAGTATTTTAAATATAATAAAACAATAAAACATTTCGGGTTTTAGGTTTATAGTTTCATTTGGGGACTTGAAAAGCATTTGCCATGTTATTAAATATCCATTTTTACTTTATTTTAGCAGTAATTTAATTAGCCATAAATTCTGATCATTAAACCATAAAGTTTGAGAAATTTAAGCACTTCCTTAAAAATTTTTTGCTTCTTTTATGGTAATTTGAGTTTAGGCCAGTGATCTTGTGTAAAAAATACAAAGAAAAAAAGCTTAATTTGACCATAAGGCTAACATTTTAAATAGTAATTATCGGTTAAATAATATTAATTAAAATTAGATTTGTATGTGAGATTATAGGGTGTATGCAGCAGATATAAACAGGATGTCAACTGTCCAAAATATATATATGTTTTTAAATTAATTTTCCATTAAGAATTTCATTGTCCAGGTTGTCTTTCTTTACAGTGATTGCCTTTGTAACAAAGTACTTTGTGGCCAAAGTAAACATTACTTTGACTGTAATCAATTTGTGATTGCTGCCACGATTTTCAAGCTCTGCCTTTTAAATCAGTGCATTACACCTCTATTAATTTCACACACTGGGTCATCTTGCAGGTAGCCTTAGTTAATCTTGTTAATCTTCTATCTTAAGGTCTAGATTGAATTTCTGACCACTGCGTCATAACCAGTTGGTAGTTACCATTATTTGTTACTGGACTGTGTTAAAGCATCAGTGAGGCGGCGGTGTTAAAGCGGCAGCATGGGAGCTGTATTATAGAGTTATTAACGTACACAGGATTGACTCCTCACTTTGTGTTGATGGGCATAAATGCACCTTGTCCAAACGTATCTTTTAGGCCATTGTTCAGGCTTTAGGTAAATCTAATTTGTCTCGCAAGTCTGATCTTTACGACTGACTATCCACCCTGTTATTTAAAAGTGATCAGATCAGCTTTTTCTTTGTTCAGACTGTAGGCCCAAATCCAACATGTTGTCGACCTGTCTGTATTGGATGCTGTGGTAACAATGCTGGAGCCTCTCATACAGTACCATATTTTCTCTAATCTCGCCCTGTTTCTGTACATTCCCTCTCACTTTGCCTGTACTGACCAAACACAAAACCCACAAAGTGCTGTCGGGTTGCGAGTCACGAAAAGAACAGTTTGATTAAAATCTGATTTGAACGAATAGAGAATCCAGGCTGAGCCACGGCTTCAAGAATTCTATCTAAATCTGATATCAAACCACCTCTGGATGTGGTTCAGATCAGCTTAGCAAAAATCAGATTCAGTTCTTTTTTTATTTTTGTTGTTTTTTTGTAACTGTAACCAAACTGATTTAGTCTGGATCGGCAACTAATTGGATTTGGGCTGGCAGTCAAGGCCTTAGTTACTATATAGATATTAGAGCGCTGATTATTGTCTAATCCCAGGTACTTAACCTTATAGATTGCTGTCACAGTAAACAGTAAAGCTGACTGTAGCTTTCATGGTCAAGGTGTACAATCAGATATCCAATGCTATTGTAAACAGAAGTGACTAATTAACGGATGTTAAGGGAAGTAATATTTTAAACAAATCAGTAGCAATTATTCTTTAAATACACAACTACTAAATACAGTTAAGCTGAAATAAAGTATCTGACTAAAAGGGTCATTACACAAGCCTAATTAAATTATTGGTTAAATACACATCACATTTTATTTTTTATTCCCAGGTTCCATATATTGACAGACTCCTACAAGTAAGAAGTAGGAGGCATTGATTTTCTTATAACATTGTAAGATTTGTTATATTATTATTTTTTTTTCATATATTTTAGATAAATTAAATATATATTTAATTAATGTAAATATATATTTACACCAATGCACAATTTTTAATCAACACATATATCTGCACATCTTCAGATACTGAACTTTTTTATGAATCACAATATTGTTAATTTTGCAAACAACTTTTAATCAGAAACACTTTAACCCAATTACAGTCCTAAAAGATAAAAAGTCCTAAAGCTAAGAAAGTATGTTTTTAATCCATTTGAGTACCGTTCTTGAGCGAGTTCTCTACAGGCTGAGACCTCCTGATCCTCAGGATTAAGTCCTCCTGCTTCAGCTTAGTGAAATGCTCTGGATGAGTGCTTCGGGATACACAGGAGCTAAATTTATTCAGAGCTTTAAATGCCATAATCAATACAGTGAGTGGGAACATAATATGCCTGCACCTCCAGGATTGGGGGTTTAAATCTTGCCTCGGCAGTCTGTGTGTGTGTGTGGAGTTGGCATCTTCTCCTTTTACTTGGTGGCTTTCCTTTGTGTACTCGGAGTTTCAAGGATGTGGCGCAGGCCAATTGGTGTTTCCAAATTTCTCATAGTGTGTGATTGTGTGCATGCACGTGCGCTCATTTCCAATTTTACTATTATATAAGTATTAGAATTTAGATTTTATTACAATTGGACTCTGTACTTTTTGTTCATTCAGATGCCTAGTGTCCAAAGTTGTGTGTCTTGTCTCTTTGTGAATGAACTCCATCATGTCAGCCAAAATTACTCCTGTGCAAATAGATTTGTGTGGAAATTATGTGGTACGTGTTTGTATTGTCTTACTGTATATCTAGTTGCAACTATTTCAGATTTGTTCAAACAATTCAAAAGTTCAGCCACATTGATTTTGTTATGGATATCTGAACATAAATGCACACACTATATATACAATACTGTTTCAGGGGCAGTGGTAGCTCAGCAGATCTTTGGATTACTGATTAGAAGGTTAGCGGTTCAAGGCCCAACGCAACCATTTAAAATGATTAAGGGCATTTTAGCAATGCCCTTAATCATGTCTTCTCCAGGGACCCTTTATCACGGCTGACCCTGAACTCCCACCTCAGCTTCCTACCTACGACATGCAAAAACAAAATAATTTCATTGTATTGTGATGTATGTGTGGTGAATAAAGGCCTCTTCATTAACTTGTTATTGCCTGTAAAATGAGAGTCCAGGGAGTCATTGCATTTGAGATTCTATGTTGACCATAAATTACCATACAGAGGAAAGGCCCCAGAAAAGCAATCCCCCAAATCTGTGGCATTACGATATCTATTACAGGTTGAACTGTACTCATTTATCATCATGTTTCCTCTGTTTTAGCATCAACAATATCAGAAAAGGTAGCTGCAGAAAGCAAACCAGCTACACCAGTCACTACTCAGACCGAGATGCCGAATATGCCAGCTCAATCAGAGGCTCCTGCTGCTGAGAAAGCAGATGAAAAACCGGCTCCATCGGTCCCATCAGCTCCATCGGCCCCACCGCCTCCATCTGCCCCATTGACTCCGTCGGTCCCATCGGCTCCACTGCCCAAAAAACCTAATCCCCTGCCGAGCCGAGCCAAGAAAACCATGCCAGGTTCCCCACGTCTATCTGCATCCAGGCAGCTCCACAGTGAGACTCCACAAGCAAACAAGAGTGTCTTTACTGTCCCAAATAAGCCATGCCAGTCTCAAGAAGCATCAAATGTAACCCAGGCCTCGAACTCAACCCCAGAAGTTCGAGTCCTGCCCGTCACTCCTGCCCCTGTTCCTCCACCAAGACCTCTCCAGCCTCATCCTAACATGCAGATGAGACAGAACATCAGACGATCCCTCACCGACACCTTGCTAAAAAGGTCAGAGGCCAGGACTGGTTGTATTTGTTTTTTGTTTTTTTTGAGATTGTAAGTTTGAACAATGTTTCTCATAAGACCTTTTTGTCAATCGTCAGGGTGAACGACAGCGACAATTTGGAGATCTCTGAGAGCAATGTTGAAAAGCTTGCTGTAAACATTGAGAGAGAGATGTTCAACATGTACTATACTACTGACAACAAATACAAGATTAAATACAGATCTCTCCTCTTAAGCTTGAAAGACCCCAAGAACAAGGTGTGTTTAATGATACACACGTTTAAGTATTAAGCCTCCAGTTTGCCTCCAGTCAGATGTAAATGATCAATCACGTTTATTTTTTAAAATAATAATATTCTTTTTCAGATTGCATTTAACCATGTCATTATAAGTTAAGGTGAAAAAAAAAATGTCTTTCTCATATCTAATCAAATATATGTTACCTTGTGTAAATTTCCACTTACGTTCAATCGATCTCAATATGTTTTCTCAGGGTCTTTTCTACCAGGTTGTAAAAGGACACATCACGCCATTTAAACTAACCCGTCTGAGCGACCAGGAGCTTCTGTCTGTTCAGGTACCACCAGTTCTCTTGATAATACCTGTAAAAAACATACAGTAGTTTCTTGAGAGCTACAACAACCAAATTGTATCTGTATTAACACTTTTTCTTTCCTGGTAGGAAAGTACAGCTGATCCTGTTCCTGTGAAACAACAAGTGTCTCCTGTTTGTGTAGACATGGAGGAACCTCTGTCTGTTTCTGAGAACAAACCTGTTAAAACCGATAGTGTGGCCACATCCTCATCGTCGGTGAGTCGTCTGAATTTGTTTCTGGGTTTTATAGGTTAATTAAACTGTTAGCAAATGATTTGAAGTGGTGGACAAATCAATAGATCAATACATTAATAGTTTTAGTGTGATGCCCCAGTCTTTTACTTTGGTTTCAAATTGCAATATAGCTGGTTAAGCAAAATAATACAGGCAAAAAAATAGGATCATGTAGCATTGTGTGTTCATCATATAATCATTCTTCATTATTTGTTTTCCAGGAGGGGAAAATGTCTCTTGCTCAGGTCAGACAGGCCCAATCAAAGAAACCAAACCCTGCAGTCTCAGACATCATCAGCAGCATGCTGAAAGACACTACAGCAGAACATAAAGCACACCTCTTCGACCTCAAGTGCAGGATATGCACTGGTATGTTTTCACACCCCCACCAATGACGCTTAAACGTGTTCATTTAAAGAATTTTTGAAAATAACCAAATTTGATTTTTTTTTTATTGTATCGTAGGTCAGATTTTTGTTGACGAGGAACCTGACGCAAAGACGCTCAAAAAAGATGAGCAGATGAACGAACAGGAAGAAAAATCTCCATGTGCCATCCCTTTATCTGAGAAAAAGCCTCCATCTGCTGCACTTGGAGACAATGATGTCCTCGTTATGGAGTCCCCCGCCTCTCCAAACGCAGAAGACTGTAATATTGAGACGACACAGCCGGACTTTGCTCCACCTGTAATACCTGCGGTTTCTATAGTGACCATAACGAGAAGGGATCCAAGGACAGCGGTATACCGTTCTGCACCTCCTCCGTCTTTTTCTTCTGTTGTCCCTGCTGCTGTTCCAGATCCAGTTCCCGTTACAGATCCACCCAAGTATCTAACCACAGTTCCTGGTGATAAGGAGGCTGACGTGGAAATTAAGGCAGTCGAGCCTCTGCAGCCACCAGTGCCTCCGCCACCCATGCCCAAATCCATTCTGATGAAGCCCTCAGCCACCTCCATCTCAAGGTTTTACAGTTCACCAAGTCTAACCACAAGGTGAGTTAGTTATCATTAAGCATTAAGAATCAGTAAATGACAACGCACCTAAGTATGCCAGTCATGTTTTTGTCCCTCCTTTTTTTTTTTATAGATTGCCGAGCACTCGTGCTTCAACAGAAAACGACACAAGTCACTTCCTGTCCAGACAAGATACTATATGGAAAGGGTTCCTCAACATGCAATTGGTGGCCAAGTTTGTTACAAAGGGATGCCTAATCTCAGGATCTGCAGAGGTCCTGAAAAAGGTCTCAGATTATGTTTTCTGACAGCAGTGCTACATGCATGAACACGAATAACCTTCACTAACAACATACAACTTCCTGATTATTAAGGGCACAAGCATTATTATGTCATCGCCTCGCTATAATTGTGTTGATGTCTCATAGTTCAGGTGTCATAGTGTGCGCGGCCCCCATTGTTTTTCTTAGGATTTTGTTTGCTTGTTTATTTGTTCAGATCATGATCTGAAACATTAAAGTGTGACAAACATGCAAAAAAAAAAAAAAAAGCAATCAGTAAGGGAGCAAACATTTTTCCACACCACTGTATATGGATATCTGTTTCTGGACACCTGACTATCACTCCCAAATGTGGTTCTTTTCTATATTGTTGCTACTAAGTTGGAAGAGACAATGTCACAAGAATGTCTTTGTATGGGGTAGCATTGCAGTTTCTCTTCTCTGTGCACAAAACGAGCTCCATGACGACATGGTGTGTTAAGGTTAGAACTGAGTGAACTCAACCCCACTGAACATCTTTGGGTTACACTGGACCACCGACTGCACATCAGGTCTCCTCACCCAACATCAGTTCCTGACCTCACAAATGTTCTTATGGACACAGTCACACAACTGGACTTCAATGTCCAACTTTTAGCCATATAATGGAAATTTAAACAAAAGGCAACAGTAATGCAAGCTACTCTTACTGAGTTGGGGTAGACAAATAACGGCCAACCTTATCAGAATCGGGAGCATGACAAAGTTCTTCTAGCATAACACACATTTTCCTCACTGTCATGTTTTATGACGTGGGCATTCGTGACTTTATGTCCAGGGTGCAAACATGACTTGGGCAATAAGGAAAAGGATAATGACTAATTGTGTTGTGCCTTTATGTGGGAACTGACATGCTCCCAATAACTTTTACTAAATAATTAGCTTGACAGGCTATTCTTTCACAAACAGATTGTGGGACTGGGTATCATGTTAAAGGTTCTGCTTGTTGAATAGCTATTTAATGATTTGTCCATCAATGAACCTTAATCATATGTGATATGACATTGTCGTATTCATGTCATTCCCAAGAGTTGAATTCTTGAAAATCAATTATATAAAAGGTCATATTGAAAGGTCTGTGAAATGATATTTCTTGCTTAACCTATTAAACAATCTTTACCAAATAGATGAATTAACATTTTGTTTTCTTTGTTTTCTAGGACTTGCCAGATACTATTCACATCGGTGGACGCATATTACCCCAAACAGTTTGGGAATATGTCGAAAGAGTAAAGACATCTTTAACAAAGGTAACCCCAATCAAGTCACCAATTATTTTCTGAGTTGTATCTAACAATTTAGTGCAATCATTTTGTCTTCACTAATTGTATTTATTTTTCTCATTTCTAGGAAATGTCTTTAATTCGCTTTTATCCAGCATCTGATGAAGAAGAGGTTGCATATGTGTCTCTGTTCTCATATTTTAACAGTCGCAGGCGATTTGGAGTGGTTTCAAATATTTGCAATAATATTAAAGATCTTTATCTTATTCCTTTATGTACAAATGAGTCAATTCCTTCTGTACTGCTGCCAATAGATGGCCCAGGTAATTATGTAAAGAGTTAGAATGTGCTTTGATGATGAATATGGTTTTGTATTTTTTTTAATATATTGTTGATTTTCTATTAGGACTTGAACAGAATCACCCAAATCTTCTAATTGGCTTGGCAGTTTGTCAGAAACTAAAGCGTCCCGGGCCACAGGCACAAGAAATTGATGAGAAAAGACCAAGAATCCAGACACCACAGGATTCTGAAGTGATGAACCTACCTACCAAACCTGCAGTTCCTGATGCTAAACATGATGAACCTTATGACCCAGAAATCACAATCAGCACTACTCCACCTGATTCCCCACTATCTCTGAGGTCACCTGATTCAACTTCATCTTCTCTAAACCCTCTGTCTGGAACATCAGTGCTTTCTAATCTTCATGTTCTTTTAACTCCTCCAACCTCCTCCAGCACAGATGTTGCGAAGACCACATCTTCCAGTGCCCCTTCACTTTGTGTCCCTTCTTCCACCACTGCTACGCCACTTCAAACTATTCTAAACACAATATTTGGTAAACAGAAACAAAGCTCTGATTTTGCGGTCAATACCAGTGAGATGACTTCTACTGCAGTAAAAGAACCAGTGATACCTTTTCTGACTGCAGACCCCATCGTTCAACAGTATCAGCAGACTCCTAAGGCTATGGTGGAGTTGGATGATAATGATAGACCTTATGACCCAGAGGAAGAATATGATCCCGCTTTAGGTTATCAAAATCTTGCTCCCTCGAAACCGCTTGAAATATCAAAACCTAATGTGTTACCTGCTGTTGCTAATGAACAAGATGTTGATGACGATAGGCCCTATGATCCGGAAGAGGAATATAATTTAAGAAATAAGGTTGATTCCGTCCATGCAAGTAATACTACAATGTGTACTGATACTGAACTATTATTAGAAACCTCTGCAAGAAAGGATGATGTAGCATATGATCCAGAGGATGACACAGTCTTTGAAGAGATGCAGAATTACATTACAGATAAAAATAAATCTGGGACATCTTTGTCTGAGCAGCAGAAAATGTTAGAAGATTTGAACAGGCAGATAGAGGAACAGAAACGCCAGCTTGAGGAGCAGGAGGAGGCTTTACGCCTTCAGAGAGCAGCCGTTGGTGTTTCCATGGCCCATTTTTCTGTCTCTGATGCCCTGATGTCACCACCACCACGTTTTGGCAGAGAACCAGATGAGGAAATGGAAAGAACAATAAATGCTTCGGCAATTAATCTGAATAGAGATCCTCGGCAATATAGACATTTGCAGCAGAATTCAGTTAGTCCAACAATAATAGGTCATACTGACAAAGAAAATGTAAATGAAAAAATTGAAAGTTCTGAAAGCAGTTTCCTGGCAAGCAATTATTTAGAGCAAGGTTTGTCAAAGAATGATCATGATACGACATTAAGTAAGCTAGTTGACGAAAGATCCATTAATGCTGACACAACAATCTTGTGTTCTGTGAGGAATGCAGAAACAAATGCACACCAAGGTGCATCTGCACTCCAACAAGGTACCTCCTCATCATCTGGTAACGACAACATTCAGCACACACACTCGCCATCAAAAGATTCAGGCAAAACGAGACACAGTCATACATCCAGAAGACAACATCACAGTTCTCCCCAAAGACGATCAAGAAACGAGACGCGTAGGTCACACCACGAGAAAAGAACCTCTGATCAGTCCAAAGACGATGGACATCGCAGAAGAGGTAGACATTCTCCTGACAGAACCTCTAGGAGAAGCCGCAGTCGTAGTCGCAGGAAGGAACGTGCATCGTCAAGGGAAAAAGAGCATTACCATCACAGAAGTACATCATCAAGACAAAGTAGTAGGAGGGACAGGGGGTATTCATCATCAAGGTCATGTTCGACTCGGAGACGAACATCTCCAGAACTGGAGAATAAGGTTTCTAATCAAAAAGAGAAATCGGTATTAAGGCAGATGGACGAGTCCAACACTGAATCAACTGACAGTACAAACAATGTAGCATCTGAGCAACCTGAGATTCAGGGTGATAAATCTCAAAATGAGGCTTCTGGAAAAGTAGAGACAAAAGATACCAAAATACAGAAAGCTGATCATATAAAACTTGAACCTGATCAGTCCAAGCATAGAGAGCAAAAAACGTCTGATCCACCTTGTGGTGATTTTTCTCAAAGCAAGCAAGTAAAGTTAGAACCTAATCAAGTGGACACAAATCCATCACAAAGAGAAGATTTTCACAAAAGCATTCCACAATCTGAGAAATTATCAATACAGCAAGGTAGGAACAATGAGTCCTGCAACACTAGATATCAGCTTGGTAATCAAAAAGACAATACATTACATAATAATGAGACTAATTTTAATCATGGTACAGATGAAAAGTCATCATGGCAGGAGTCTGACTGTCTTCCGCGTAAGACAGCTAAAATAGAGAAGGAAGATTACCCAGAACCCGATGAGACTTTTTCCCCAAATCCTCGACCACAAAGGTTACCACGTTTGCGAGGAAGTACTCCTGAAATGATACCACCCCAAAATCAGAAAAGTTGTTTTTCAGTGGATGGCACATTACATCCCAGAGACCTTATATCACAAGGGGCTCACTCCATGCCAAGTGTTGGTTTGGAAAATGATGTACACAGAAATATCCATCCTCAAGAGCAGTTTAGACTAAGAACATCTGAGATTCAGTGGAGAGGTCCACAGCATAGGATGGATGGTCCGAGAGGTCCTACACTAATGCAGCCCAGAATTCCCAGAGCACCACACCCTGAAGGATTTGAGACATGTAGACCTGTAGGCCCAAGAGGTCCAAGACCAAAGAGGTTGGATGATTGTGGGCCATCTCCCAACTATGGACCAAGGGGTCCAAATCCTGTACCTAGAATGTTTGAGGGCCCTGGTCCTCGAAGTCTTAAGCCAAGGTGCCCAAGCCCAGTTCCAAGGATGTTTGAAGGAGCTTCACAACAGCTTTCTGGACCTAAGGGACGATTCCCAAGACCTGGAAGGTTTGAGGGATTTGAACGACAAAATGTTGGACCAAGAGATGCCTTCTCAGGGCCTGACATGTTTGACGATACGGTTAACTTTGCCACAAAAGAGTCGCCACAAAGAGAATTTGACTGCAGGGACCCTAGTATACAAGAATTTGATGATTCATGGGAATCTGATGTACCTCACCAAGTTGATAGAGAATCATTTTCAGAATTCAGACGTCCTAGGGACCGTGGTGCAACTCAACGTTTTCGTGAAAATATGCTTAACGCTAGAGATTCAGAACGAGATTTCAGTGACTTTAGAGACTGTGATCCTCCATTTGATGAGGCAGAAATTGAGCCTCAGTATTGTCAGTATTCAGACGATCAAAGTGATTATCATCAGAATTTTGCTAATAAACGTTTTCTAAATCCACAAGAACCAAAAAGTCGTAGAAATTCCACACCTCGTCCAACACATGCCAGGTACCCCACTCATACCCAACTAGAAGGACCTCAGTTTCCAATGAGGGAGTTAAGTGTGAAAAGGTCTCCCAATTTTGATGGCCTTAGAGATCAAGCAGACGAACGCGAAACAGTCGAGCCACATTTTGCAAAGCTTGATATTTTTGAAAGTTCCCGAGATTCTGGGAGAGCTGCTCAAATTAAACGTCCACGCATTAACCCGCCTCAAAATCTTAGGGGTCCAAGAGCCCCATCCCCTCATTTTTGCGACCAGAGGATGCTTTCATCCCGGAACACTCAGTTGCTTGAGGACAAACCAAGTTCCTCCCATTTTTCATTGCCATCCACCTCCAAACCTTCAAGGCCACTGCTGCCTGGGAGCCGGTTGGGTGGTCGAACTAAGGAGCCAGCTATTCGCCCTTTGCGACTGTCTGGCCCTTTGCTCCCAACACCCCCAGGTGGTCCAATAAGATTTCACAGTCCTAGAATGCAAAGACCTTTTTCTTCCAATGAAAGTAACTTGCCCCAGCATCCTCTTGCTAGAAGACCCATAGGTGATCTTGCTAAACCAGCTATGTCAGGAAGTTTTGATGATGATTTGAACAACCATGATGGAGAAACCTATAGGGGTTTTATTCAGGAAGAGTTTATAGACCGGGAGGAAGAATACAGTGGTCAGGATAATAGTCCAGGCAAGCCATGGTGTCGAGAAGCAAGAAGGAGCATTAGCACTGCAAGAAGAGGTCATAGTAGTGAATGAAATATCGCTCAGGAGAATATTGGTCAAAAAGGGATCTGTAAACATGGGTTATCAAGCAGAGATCCATGCCAAAATTGGCATTAATAGAGCTAATGTTAAAATATAGACCCAGTCCAGAAGCAATACAAGTAGTTCACACATTGACTGGTAATGGACCTGAGATGTTTTACAGATATCCAAAAAACAACAGCTGATTTAGAGCACTAAGGACAAAGAAAGTACACTGCCTGAAAAAGTTTATATTTGTGGTTAAAAAAAAATAAATAATGTTAGCAATTTGTTTCATTTACATTGTAAGAATTTGGTTTAATCTGCAATGAAACATTTCTGTAGGTATAGTCAAGTTATTTCTCATGTCAGGACTGCAGGTTTGAGTGGATAATAAGTTTATATTGTTATAAGTTGATAAGTTTTTGTTTGTAGTAACATCACTGAATCTTTTCCTTGGAAAAATGGATTTGTTTTTGAACTATTATTTTAATTATATTCAACCCAGACTTGCCAGCTAATTATTGATATATGTATACAAAAAAATAGAAATGGTGTACATCTGTATATATGTAAAGATAAAGTTAATCGATTTTGTAGGTGTACAGACCTATGTGATAAATAAAAGAATCTACAAAGTAACAAATAAATTGGGAACTCTGTGTAAATGGTGAAGTTGAATTGTTCTCAACAGCTGTAAATACTAGTGTACATTTAGGTTTATACACGTTTTATAACATTTCCTATGTAAGCAGTGCAAGGCCTAGTGATTATGTTTATAACCTCATATGAACAGTCACAAGGCATCATGTCTAATGTGATTGTTTAATTAAACATTCAAATATAAAAAAAAAAATTAAATGTGTGTGTTGTTTAAATGCATTTAATTTATCAGGATGTTTTGCACTTAATATTTTTGAAGTACATCTAGGCAGAATTGTGATTTTATTTAGATTTTGTCTAAATGTAATGAATTCAAAGTAAGAGTACAACTGAAAGTTTATGTGAAGGGCGGTTTGACTGATCAGAATGAGAATAGACTTAAACAAAATCTGTCATGTCCTTAAGTATTATCTGGCTAGAAGACCCATAGATGACCTTGCTACACCAGCTTTGAAGTCAAGAAGCGCTGATGATTTATACACAAAGGAGAAACTTGTTGGGGGTTTTATTTAGGAAGAGTTTATAGACTGAGAAGAAGAATACAGTGGTCAGGATAATATTCCTGGAAAACCATGGTGTCGAGAAAAACGAAGGAGGAAAATCCCTTTCAATCATACTGCAGCTGTGTCATACCCACACAACATATTTTTACACATATATATTCATACATTTCTAATACCTCTGACTTTATAATTTCTTTCTGTATAGTCTGTAAGGCCTGAATAATTTATGCTCTTCTACAGTGAAACCTCGGATTGCGAGTAACACGGTTTGCGAGTGTTCTGCAAGACGAGCAAGGTTTTTTAAATAAATTTTGACTTGGAAAACGAACAAGTCTTGGTTTACGAGTATCATGTATCACGCATGCGCTTCTTGTTTTGACGCTGAGTGTCACGCGATCACAACTAAGCCAACGGTTTTTCTCTCTCTTGCGCTGCGGAATTGTGGGTAATCGTCTCCCGTGGTGGGTCTTAGTGCGCGTCTCTTACTAGTATAATCAACATCCATGCACGCGTGTACTGTTTACTATAACACTGTGACTGTGTGTGTGTGTAAAACATTTTATTTTGTGTCTGTATGCGTGTGTGTACAGCGCGCATGTAAAGCAAAATCAAGTCTCAGAGAGGTTAAAGATCCATTTTTTCTCTCTGCTCAAGGCTCAGCCTTCTCTTTGTGTCTGTGTGCGCTCATCATTGGACACCATGCCACACACACACACAGACCCCTCCTACTTTTGCCTTCACACAGACACACACACACTCTTTCTCTCTGCTCTACACAGAAACACTGCTCTGTCGCGATTCTTTTCAAAGGTAAAGTGCAGGTTAATTTTTTTATTTTTACTTTACAGCAGTAATTCCATTAGTGTGTCGCTCAATTGAGTGTCATCAGAGAGATTTCTTGTTTAGTTATAAAACAATGTTTCCGTTGTGCGCGCGCGTGTGAAAACAGTGGAAGAAGGGTAACTGTGTAAGATGGGGAGAGGGGAGCTTACTTTAGATTCACACACACACACACACACACAGAGCCTGTGCGCACAAACGGAAACACTTATCTGTCGGGATTTATTTTTACTTTTTTTTAAAGGTAAAGGGCAGATTAATTTGTTTTATTTTTACTTTATATTTTGTGTTAATTATTTTTATGTATTTATTTTTTGGGCTGTGGAACAAATAATTTGAGTTTCCATTATTTCTTATGGGAAAATTCTATTTGGTTTACTAGTGTTTGGAAAACAAGCCTGCTTCCGGGACGAATTATGCTCGTAATCCAAGGTTCCACTGTATTTTAATTTTATTTTATTTTGGTAACCTTTGTAGTTTTTCAGCCTAATAAAGAAAAAAATGTATAATTAAAAAAAAAATTCTTATTGTTATAGTACTTTATTGAAAATCCTATTTTTCATGTAATTTGACTTCCTAGTGTGATTTATTTCATCATTGAGAAATCTTTCTTTGTAAATGTGTATGAATTAAAATGATGAGATTCCTGTCCCTGTTGAGCAAAGGTTAGATGGAAGACTATTAACTTACCTACGCCACCTGGTGTAGTTTTCATAATTCCTGGTACTGACAAGCAGCCTGCGATATGGGATTGTCTTGAATAAAACTAGCCTGACGTATGTTGATTTTGTTTTTTAATTGCTGGAAACAATGAATAATTTGTTCATTATATTTTCTGGAAACATATGTTGTGGGATCTTTACTAACTTCTTAGTTCTGCTATTGTATTAGTCTTTATTGTTTTCAAGCTATTTTCACCAGGGATTAACTTTTTAATTTAATTAATGAATTTATTGTTTTATTTATTTCCTTTATTATAGAAAAAGTCTAAAAAAAAAAAGGGTCGGGTCCATTAAAAAATTATGCTTTCCATTCACATTTTCTCTTCTCTGGGAGTTGGGGTTCAGTGCCTGGAAGTGTATAGCAGAAACGTGTCTGATTAAATATCTTAGAAAACCCAAACTGCTTCAGGCGTAAACATTTTTTAAAAGAACATAATAGTGGTGGAGAAGCAATACTGCCTCGACACAGCCTCCCATTCCGAGTGTAGCAAAAGATAAAGTGCAGCACCCTGTTTAAATATTTATTTTAATTATGAAACTTTATAAAAGCTGTAAATAATACAGCAACCCTGCACAACTCAGCCCTTAATAACAAAAGCTACCATTTGTCCCAAAATTGTGTTGGTGTCTAGACACAGGAAATAGTGTTGGTTATACAAACCCGATTCCAAAAAGGGTTGGGACACTGTACAAATTGTGAATAAAAACAGAAGGCAATGATGTGGAAGTTTAAAATAATTTCAAGATTTTATTCAGAATACAGCATAGATGACACATCAAATGTTTAAACTGAGAAAATGTATCATTTTAAGGGAAAAATAAGTTGATTTTAAATTTCATGGCATCAACACA
>JAOVVA010000019.1:1707402-1718693 GCA_028565275.1 Leiocassis micropogon
ACACACACACACACACACACACACACACACACACACACACTCATTCACACACTATGGGCAATTTGGGAACACCAATTAGCCTAATCAGCATGTGTTTGGACTATGGGAGAAAACTGGAGTACCTGGAGGAAACCCACCGAGCACAGGGAAAACATACAAATTCCATGCACACAGACCCCAAGGAGGGAATTAAACCCTCAAACCTGGAGATGCAAGGTGATAGTGCTAATGTATTTCCTTTGAAAAAATTATAGAAGAATATTATTTCATAATATTTATATGTAATATTTTGTAAATGGTTATTATCTCATTTTCTGTAAAGTGAAACTACAATGGTGCTGTTTAAAAAAAGAAGAAACACTGGTGTGTGTTAGAGTGTGTGATGGATTTGTGAATTTTGAGGCATTAAATTGCCTTCTGTGACTTTGAATATAGTATATAGTTTATTTGCGTGTGTGTGTGTGTGTGTGCATTGCTGAAGATTACATGAGGGACTGGGACACCTGTTAGGCCCGTATTTAGAAACGTATCTGATGAAACCTTCAGAAAGTTTTACGGCATCCTCCCTGGAGAGCGGAGACGGTGAGACGAGAGAGGTGATGAAATGTATCATTGCACGTACAGTACAAAAAGAGAGAGATATAGATAGATAGATAGATAGAGGGGGGGAGCGAGAGCATTTAAGTGAGGAGAATTCTGACATTCTAACAGAGTGCTGTTTAAACAGTCAGTGATGGGGAGAGAGAGAGAGATGTCACGTTTGCTCTCGTCTTCTGTAAAATATGTTTTTGCTTTTTGGACTTTTCAGTGTGTGCAAACACAGCAACTAAAGACTTGTTTATGCCTTTTCAGAGCTTCATCCTTCTGTAAATTAACTTTTTTTCTGAGTTAAAATGACATGTTTATTTTTTTATATCAGGAGAAGAAAAGAAAAACAAATCTTTCTCCAATCTGTAATTAATTACTCATGGCAGCAGACAAAAGAGCTGCAAGACACACGGTGACTAGGCATTTAATTAATCTCTCTCTCTGTCTCTCTCTTTTTCGCTCTCTCTCAAGGTTCAAAGGTTACTTTAAAGGTTTCTTTCCTGGCATGACAAGTATGAACACTTCTATTGGCAAAGCTTGGATACAAACTTTGGGAACAAGTTAGAAAATAGATAAATAAATAGAAACAAATGTGCAAAAATTTAACAACACAGTCAGAAGTACTGGTCATGAAAAGTACTGAAAAGGAAGAGAACACACACTTGATGCCAGGCAAATAATCAACAACAGGGTGGTGTAATGAGCAAAGTTACTGGTACCACCCTGAAGGTGATTATTTTCCTGGAAAATGTCTTGATGTGTTGTATTCCTCATACTTTACAGCCCACCATTGCAATTTTATTAATTTATCACACTTTTGTCCTTTTATAGCTGCTTTTAATGTTGGGGTACATTTGTGCAAAAATGTATCCCTTTTCTCACTTACTTTATAGATAAAATGTGTTGTTCCTTAACAAGCTTCTCTTTCTCTTCAAGTTTAAAGCACAAAAAACAACCAACTGACCAACCAACCAACTAAACAACCAAACAAGCAACCTATCAAGCCAACAGACCAACCAAGCAAGCAACCAAATAACCAACAAGCAAGAAACCAGTCAACTAACCAACTAACCAGCAAGCCCATAAGCAACCACCCAAAAACCAACCATAAAAGCCAGCAAAGAAGCAAGAAACTGACCGACAAACCAACAACGGAACCAAGCAAGCAACCAACTATGCAAGACATCAAAGAAGCAAGCAAGCAAACCAACAAACATCCAAACAAGGAAGCAAGGAACTATAAGTATAACCTGCCCTGTCCTGAAGATGGCAGAAAAGCTACAGCTTAATCTCTTGACTGTTGGAAAGCACTGACCCTGTCGGCTCCTTCCATTAAGATTAAACAAACAGCTTTTCACACACACACACACACACACACACACACACACACACACACACACACACACATTACTATTGAAACAATAATGTATTAGAATGAGTGCATTGATTTTAACTTGTGATTTGTTGCACTACTTCCAGCGCTGCTGTCGTAGAAAATTTTTTCACACCTCCTAAAGAATCCGAAACTAGAAATAAATATTCAGTTAGAATGAAGACAAAAGTATGACAATGAGATCAACAGCCATGTTCACCTTCTCTTCATCTATTTTCCATTTCCATTTCTCTCTAACTAGTTCTAGAATCTAGTAAAGCTCTGCTTCTCTTTTGTGCATCTTCATCAGAATCTTTTTGCTTTCTTCAACCCCGGACGTGTTATATGGAGGCCATTTCCCAATGAAAATGATCTTCACGAATAAAAATAGTTGGTGAAATTCCGGCTGGTCTCTACTAATCTAATTATGCCAGTCAATTTTCCATTAGCAACAGTTTCTGGCAGCAGTGTCGCCACGGAAAAGTTGTACGAGATGAACACATAATGACAAAATAAACACAGATGCTGTCAGTGCGTCTGAGACAAACTCACCATCTGTGACAATTTAACAGAAGAAGCGCTGCGCTTTGAAGGATTTTTTTCCCCCGATCTATAAACACTCTTTATACTTTGAACTGTGCCAAGCTGTGAGAAATCTTTGACGAGTTTTACTCAGGATTGTGACTTTGAAGTGAACGTGATTGAAAATTCCATATGTAATCTTTATGCATCTTTAATTTCACGCCGCCGTCAACATCCGTCCTTTCGCGAGCTATCGGTGTGTGTTAATTAGACGTGCGAGATGTAGCCCCGTGAAAGATTGCGAGATATCGCCCGCGGCATTATCAGCTCCTGTATGTGTGAAAACCCTGTAATGAAATTCTGTAGTATAGTGCACTTCTAAAGTGGAAGCACTCAACCATAAAATATCAAGCATTCTTTCATGCAACAGATTATCAGGGAGTTCGTTCAAGTGACGCATCAGAATCCAATCAATTCAACAGGCTGGGGTTGGAACCATGAAAAGATTGGCTGCGCTTATTAGAGACCCCGTACTAATACTGGTTGCGCCCTCCATTTGCTCAGGTTCGGATCTTTATGACACGTATTCCCTGAGATGTGAGCATTGCTTTGAGATTCTGGTCCATGTTGACATGATTGTATCATACATTTGATGCACATCCATGCCTTGAAGCTTTTAACCTGCATCCCAAAGAGGCGCTGTAGGACTCTGTGAAGTTCACTTGTATTTATCATGCTGGGAAATGGTACATTGTGGCCATAATGGGATGCACATAGTCTGCAACAATATTCAGATAAATTGTGGCATTCACATGGTGCTTGATTTGTACTATTGTGCCAGACATGTTCCAAGACACCACTACACCACCCCCCACCATCACCAACGGTCTGAAACGTTGGGAAAATTATCTGTATAAATGATTGATCTGTCTGATGCCAAATTCTTACCCTAACTTTTTATCAGATCAGGTAGTAATTTTCCATTCTTCAGTAGTCCAGTTTGAATTTGCTTGGTGCTTTAGATTCCTACTTTTGCGTTGAAAAAAGTGGAACTGACTGTGTTTTTCTGTTGTTGAGAGGCTTTTCTGCTCAGCCTGGTTGTCAAGAGTCTTCCTGTCAGCTCAGACCAGTCTGGCCAAACTCCTTTGTTCTCTCTCATCAGCAGGGCATTAAATCCCATAGAACTGCTCCTTACTTTGTTGTATAAACTTTAGCACATGGTTCTCTAACTCCAGTCCTGGAGGGCCAGCATCCAGCACAGTTTTTCACCAACACCTAAAGACCCCCACTTCTTCTTCTTCTTCTTTGCTTTCAGGGGTCGCCACAGTGAATGATCTGCCTTCATCTAACTCCGTCCTCTGCATCCTCTTCTGTAACACTAACTAACTTCATGTCCTCTCTTGTTGCATTCATTAATCTCCTCTTTGGTCTTCCTCTAGACCTCCTGCCTGGCAGTTCAAACCTCAGTATCCTTCTACTGATATATTCTCAATCTCTCCTCTGAACATGTCCAAACCACCTCAATCTGGCCTCTCTCACTTTATCTCCAAAACATCTCACATGGGTTGTCCCTCTGATGCACTCATTCTTGGTCCTATCCATCCTTGTCACTCCCAAAGAGAACATCTTCAGCTCTGCTACCTCCAGCTCTGCCGCCTGTCTTGTCTTCAGTGCCACTGTGTCTAAGCTGTAGAGCATCGCTGGTTCCTTTCATTCTCGCTGATACTCTTTTATCACACAACAGACCTGACACTTTTCTCAACCCGTTCCAACCTCTTCACCTCCTTTCCACACTCTCCATTGCTCTGGACCATTGACCCTAAGTACTTAAAGTCCTGCACCCTCTTTACCTCTGCTCCCTGTAGCCTCCCTGTTCCACTTGGGTTCCTCACATTCACACATGTATTCAGTCTTGCTGTGGCTAACCTTCATTCCTCTGCTTTCCAGAGCATACTGTACCTCTACCTTTCTAGATTTCCCTCCACCTGTTACCTGCTCTGCTGGAAACTGCCGCCCCAGGACTGGAGCTGAAGAACCCTGCTTTAGAGATTATTATCACATAAGGCACTTGATTTATAATTTGTTATAAATTGCTGTTACATGATTGGCTGTTTGGGTCACTGCATGGCAGAGAGGGATATGCAGTATTTGTCCTTAATAAAGTGGACGGTCAGTCTAAGTATATATTCAAGAATCATTTGTCTTGTATCTGAAACAGATACATAGTTTAGCACTTACATTTGTAGTGTAATGCTCTTGATTTGGACAGAAATCTAAATATAATATGCATATGAACTTCCTGTATTCCTTATTTCTAGTTGTTCTGTGTAAAATATTCACTCTCACTCACTCACTCACTCACTCATCATTGTCTATAGCGCTTTATCCTGGTCATGGGGGGCCTGGAGCCTATCCCAGGCAACTTATGACATGAGGCAGGGTACTGTACATCCACTGCCTGGTTCATTTACACACTACAGGCAATTTGGGAATGGCAGTTCAATTTGTCAATGGACTGTGGGAGGAAACCGGAGGAGAACATGCAAACTCCATGCACACAGACCCAAGGCAGGAATCAAACTCAGAACCTGGAGGTACAAGACGACAGTGCTAATCACTACGCCACCCTGCCGCACTGTGTAAAATAGCATTTTTAATTAAATACAGCCGCATTTGAACCAAACACACCCACACTTATGGATCAATCTCTTTAGGCCACGTTCACATTACAAGCCACGTTGTTCAATTCCAATCTTTTGGTCAGATCGGATTTGCATGTCATGATGGTTCACATTCATAATTACAAATAACTTTTATTTGACTCTAATGTGGATGCATCTGTCGTCTGAAACGACACATACGTGCACATCTACATGTCTTTGCTCACGTTATCTGGGTTAAAACACAACAAATTTGTGTGACCATTCTCTGATTTCTAAAAAACGAAAATCTTCTTGGGGTTTTGCTCTGGATGATGGCGAGCAGTTAGCAGAAGAAGTAAGAAAGCCAGACACCTAATCTCGCTTTAGCTGTTTTAGCAGCTGCTGTTAGCACTGCTATGAAACCTCAGAGCTGCCGCTGCTGACTGATGACATCAGTGTCCTACTCATGTGCAGATCGAAAGAGTTGCATGAATTCCAATCTGCCCGTTCTCATTCAAGTCACATGAGCAAGTTACATGACTCGAATCTGATTTAAAAAATATCAGACAATCAGATCAGTGTCACATTAGTGTAAAAAAAAAAAAAAAAAAATCAGACTTGAGTCACGTCTGGCTGGATATTGTGAACACTGCCTTAAACTGCTAATAAGCAATTGGTTACTTACGTAAACCAAATACACATTTTCGGCTAATCTAGATCTAATCCTGATACTCAAGATAAGCAAACCAGATCAGTTTGTGCTTTTATAGGAAAACAATCAATAACAGGGTGGTCTGATGAAGCAAAGTTACTGTTATCATCCTTACACTGATTATTTTCCCATAACAGCATTTACAAATAATGTGCTTTTCCCCTCTTATGCCACAGTAATTTGCCAATAATGATCATTGATATTTGTTCAAAGAGATCACGTCATTATTTTTATCCATTTAGAGTTATGGTTCATATTGTGGAATGTCTGAAGAAGAGACGATTTAATGCTCTTATTAAACATTATTGTTAAGAAGATAATATTATTATATTAATTATAATTCCATCATCACCCTCTTTTTTGTGACATTAATCAGACATAAAAAACACAAATTGTCATATTAGCAGCTGCATAAACTCCTATATCCTGAAGAAGTCTGAAAGCTTTACCCTAATACCGGAGACTCCTTCCATGAATGTTAAATAAATGTCTGCTAACAAACAAACAAACAATAAAACGAGCACAAAAAAACCCCAACAAAAACGTTTAATGTGTTTATGTGGACTCTTCATCATTCACATCCCTGTCAGTGGAGCTGTTACTATGGAAACGATAATGTCATAAAAACAAGAGCACTCATATAAACCTGTGATTTCCAGCTGCTGTTCATCAAAAGAAATTCATCAACACCTTCTGATCAACCAGAATATGGACTTCAGCAGCTGTGAGGAATAATATTATGTTAAATCAAGCCCAAGCTGGAAAGATTATGAAAACTTTATACTGTTTAAAAGAATTCGAAACTGATCTGAATATCAAATGTGTGGCTTTATGGCTTATTATTTTACTCAGATGGCAAAACGTACGCTCCTAACACCTGATACTGATTCGTTTATAACACTGTGTTATGTCTTTTTATTATTTCAACACTGATTTATTTTATACTTATCATTAGTAATAAATTCACACATATAGTTATAATGTGAATTATGGACTATAAACGAGTCATTCTCTGGAATGGAAACTCAACACGTTCTATAATTTACAGTTATAATCATGTGAATGTTCCCATATAAGTTAAGACAGAATATTCATTACCTCCATCAAGCAGCTTAGTCTTTTTTTTTATTTTTATAATTATTAAGAGTCTTAATACCAGACTACTGGGAGACGGCAATGTGTATTTTGTCCTGACGGGGGCGCTCATGCACTTTACTTTAAAACAAGATCTCTTCAATTAGATTTTGGCCACAATTAAAAACAAAATCTTAAAGTTGCAGAATCTTAAGCTGAAACTCTGCGCTCTTATTTCATCCACAACTTTCTTTCTTTCTTTCTTTCTTTCTTTTTTTCAAGAGCGTGACTTTTTATTAACAGCAGACTGAAGCAGATTTTTAAAGAGAGATCCCTATCTAATTATCTACAATTGTCTCTCTCTCTCTCTCTCTCTCTCTCTCTCTCTCTCTCACACACATACACACAGTATATAAGCATGCATATTTTTTATGCTAAGTTATAACAGCTCACAAATACACATGTATTAATCAAACACCATTCATTTAGATAATAAAATGACTAAACATGCATACATCTACACATCCACACCCACGTGCACAGACTACGCACCATTAGCCTCACACACATATTAACATTAAAGGTCCCATATTTTACTAGTTCTGTAACTAGTTAACACAACTCTTAGAGCTCCCCCAGTGTATGTGTGTGTGTGTGTGTGTGTGTTAATGCTCAGCCTAAAATACCTCTCAGATTGAGATAAATACCTTAAACTCCTTAATTTTCGCTCCTCTTCTGAGTGCGCTGTTTCCGTGTCTATGTAAATGAGGTACCACTGTGTGGAAAAATCTAATTGGATTATTTAAACCCTGGAAAAACAACAACAAAAGAAATGTTTAATTTGTTAAAAGGTTAAAAGTTGAAAAATGTTAAATGTTAAAAGCACATTTAATAGCATATGTGTCACATGTGTAACTTGGGACTGATTTATCAAGCTGGATATGACCAGATTTATTTGTAAATTATTTAAACGAGGGTTTGCATAGATATTCATAAAAAATCACATTAATTTGTAACATGTCGATACCCTGCACGTTTTCCTGAGTGTGTTTAAATGTACAGATAAGAAGACTAACTAAAGTAAATCGTAAATTGATTGATTTCAAATGGATGACTTACTGTCAAGATTAAGTTTACAGCATTTAGTTTAACAACACAGAGTTTTGATCTATAATTTTATTCTATCTATCTATCTATCTATCTATCTATCATTTTTTTAAATGGCACAGAAGTGAATCTAAATAACCCCCACTTCTGATTTACTTTCATGCTTCATTTCATGCTCCTAGCTGTCTCTACGCTTTTCCTTTTATGGTGTTTTGTGGGCGTCGCTATATGTTTCAGGAACAAGCTACCTGCTCTGTGTATGATCAACAACGCATGTGAGTAAAAACAATAAGCATTAGGAAAATTAAAGCATTAGTTTAGTGTTTTATGAACATCTCTGGATAAAGAATGCTAACCCTTATTATTAATGTACAGCATACATTTATTCATCCTTAGTAACGGCCTGGTTAGAGTCGAAGTGGTATTATATTATACCAATAATTCAGGAACTTGATCCAAACTAAATTCATTATGAAAAATATCATGAGAAAATCCCTAGCTGAGATAAATCATGTCCTGGAGTGATGCAGCTGGAGGCTGAGGATGTGTCAGAGCCACTCACCCCCCAATTTTCCCCAAGATTTTTAGTGGAAGAAAAGCCACACCCTTGATGGGATTAAACCCAAACCCATTCAGAGATACAGATATCAGATATTTATCGTAGGAAAAGGAAGCGGATGTGTTAGAACTGCAATATGTAGGAAACAGATGTCATGCTGGTGACCCGGAGTTGTGTATCCCGCTGTGGTGCCTGAGTGAGAACAGAGCAGCTCACTCTGAAACACTCGAGAACGGCAGGAACCTCTGATCCTGAGGCCATGTGTGTGTGTGTGTGTGTGTGTATGCGTGCATGTGTGTTTGAGAAGGAGAGAGAGTATGTGATAGAGTGTGTATAGCGGCAGGATGGTGGGGTACATAATCAATAAAAAGGCCAACATGTTAAAGCTTGCTTTCAAATGATATCTAGCCACCAAAACAGTAAATTAGTAAGTAAATAAGTATGTACACAAAGAGTAAAATGCCTTCTTTGATTGATGTACTTATTGTTTGTTTTACTGTAGCCTCGAAAATATGTTCAGAAGTATAGAAATATGCGATCAAGGATTCCAAGTGGACTTAAAAGTGGTCTTCAAAGCATAAGTATCAGGGTAGGCTAACGCTAACTGACATTAGCGCTGATGATCAGTAGATACAACTGTTCTTGATTAATATTCTGAATCTTTAAAAATTTCATGTTTAAACGACCTCAGCTATTAATCTCTGTATAATGTGATAAAGTTGTTAATACAGTAAGTGAAAAAGTTAGTGTTTGTAATCCAAAATAACCAAGTAGCCAAAGTTAACATTAGTTAGCTGTATTTGTTTAAGCTAATTTTGAATCGTGACACAAATGGACGGCACAAGCTCTCTTATCCTTACACTCCAGTGTTGTTGTTGTTGTTGTTTTAGCAGAAATAATCAGTGAATTAAAAAAATTGCTTATTTTTATTGACTAAGATAATGAATCATGTTAATAAGCATTCTTAAGTAACAAAACCTTTCATTCATTGCTTTTTTTTCACTGTATCAGGATACTTTTGTCTTTTTTCTTAATTTCCATCCATCCATCCATCCATCCATCAATCAGTTTATCCATCCATCCATTGTCTCTTTCTTCATTTCCTGTATCTGGATACTGTTGGCTTTTTTCTTTACTTATATCCATCCATCCTTTCGTTCTTTCTTCCGTTCTTTCTTTCTATTCATACAATAGATGTTTTTTCCATTTCCATATTACTATTCCACCCAATATTAACACACGCTTCTGTATTTTTCCCTAAATTCTTTCCCTTTCTTTCTTTCTTTCTTTCTTTCTTTCTTTCTTATTACTTTATATTTAATTAATAGTTCATTTATTCTCTAGTAGCATATCTGTTTCTTTTATTTATTCATTTGTTTATTTGTTCACTCTTTTATCTGGCCATTCCGTTTATAACGGCACATCATTTTCTTGCCTCTATCTCTGCGTTCATTTCATTCAGGTATTTTTCTTTACTTCCTTTGTTTTTCATTTACTTTTTCCTTATTCATTTATTTGTTTGTGTTTACATTTATTTATTCATTCATTTATATTCATTCAAAAAATTCTGTTCATTCTTCCCCACAAACAGCATATTTTCTTTCTTTCAGTCCTTTTTTCTGCATACATTTATTCACTCAAATCCATCTGTATCTTCTGTTATTCATTCCTTCACTCCTTCATTCATTCATTATTCTTTTTCCACTAATTATTTAATTTACTCTTTGTCCTTTTTTGTTTCTTCACTTCCCCATCATATACAATCATAATTTTTTAATTCATTCCTTCTTTGTCAATCTTATTTCTTTACTTCACCGATTATTTCCTAGCGAGACTTCTTGTCTTTCTAGCTTCCGTTTTTTCATTTCATTGAAGACGACCGCATGTAGCTACATGAACACCAGCGCAGCGCAGTTCTTCTCTTCACATAATTCCAGCTCGTTAGGACTCGGGGGTCAGAGTGCAGGCTCGTACATGATGTAGCGCCCCTGGAGCAGAGAGGGGTAAGGGTCATGCTCACGGGCTTGAACCACTGACCTTCTGATAAGTGACTGAGACCCGTAAACACTGAGCCACTACTGGTGATCAGCTTTTCCTTTTTCTCATTCATTCTTTAATTCGTTCTTTCCGTTCTTCATTCTGTGTGAGACTGTAACGTGTCTCAGAGTAATTAGCAGCAATCAGAGGAGAGGAGGGGCACCATACACACTGACGGCTCACATTCTCGCTTAAATACACCTTAATGCCACACACACACACACACACACGCTTAATGTTCTCTTCTCTCAGGAAGTTCATTAACCATTTTAATTGTTACACGATTGTTTCTTGTTCAATCCGTCTCTCTCTCTCTCTCTCTCTCATATTTCCTTCCTCTCCTAATACTTTCTGTTTCTCCTTCTTTCTTCTTAATTTGAAGATCCATTCCTCCACAAACAATCTATTTTTATTTTTTATTGTTTTTTCAACCCATTTGTTAGATCTTTTATTTGTTTGTACTTTTGTTCAGTTGTCTTTCTATGGGTTCGATTCCCAACTCTTTGTGCGTGGAGGAGTTATACAGATAGGTTCCCTTTCAAAGGCTACACTCGATGCTGCGTGAAAACGCTATGGGAATATCTTTTCGTGTTGCCGGTTATGAAGCATGTGTGTACCAAACACGCCAAATTTTGGCTTATATAACCTCGGTCAGGTGACGTCATCTGATTAGATGCA
>JAOVVA010000019.1:1741957-1753255 GCA_028565275.1 Leiocassis micropogon
TCCCTGGCTAGCCCTTCATTGCCCACAGATTGACTGGACTAAGCATACCATCACGGGCTGGAGTCCCTCATGTTCCTTCTTTCAGCTCTCCCTTCTAATCCAGCTAAGCCTGATGATCCCCCGGACATCTCTAATGTTCCCGCCGAATACCACGACCTCAAGTTGGTCTTCAACAAGGCTCGGGCCACCTCACTCCCTCCTCATCGACCTTATGACTGTCTGATTGACCTCCTTCCAGGTACCTTCCCTCCAAAGGGTCGTCTTTACTCCGTGACGCGCCAAGAGCAAGGAGCCATGAACTATTACATCACGGGGGCCCTCGCCACTGGTATCATCCGCCCGTCCTCCTCGCCCACGGGAGTGGGGTTTTTCTTCGTCAAAAAAAAAAGATGGGTCCCTCCGTCCATGCATAGATTACAGAGGGCTCAATGAAATAACCGTCAGGAACCGTTACCCCTTACCACTCATGTCCACAGCCTTCTCCAGGGAGCCACTATCATCACGAAATTAGACCTGCGCAATGCATATCATCTCATCCGAATTAGGGAGGGTGACGAGTGGAAGACCGCCTTCAATACCCCGACCGGTCATTATGAATATTTGGTAGTGCCTTTTGGTCTCACCAACGCCCCTGCTGTCTTCCAGAGCCTGATCAATGATGTACTCAGAGACTTCTTGAACCTTTATGTATTCGTCTATCTAGATGACATCTTGACTTTTCTCATGACCTGGAGGAGCACTGGCGCCACGTTTGCCAAGTATTACAGAGACTCCTAGAAAACAACTTGTACATCAAAGCAGAGAAGTGTGAGTTTCACACGACCGCTACCACCTTTCTAGGTTTACATACATACAATAAATATAAAAATAAAAACAATCACAAAAATAGACAAATTAAAAGTAGCCTAAAAACCTCTTTTATCCTTCTATTAAGAGGTTTTTAGGCTACTTTTAATTAGTCTATTTTTGTGATTGTTTTTATTTTTATATTTATTGTATGTATGTTTTTTATGTTATGTTGTTTATTTAATTTTTTTGTTTAAAGTTTATATTTGTGATTGTTTTGTATGTACTTAGATATGTTTTGTGGTATTTGTTGTCTGTGTTATTTTGTTATTTTATATGTCGTTAGTGGTTATGTTGTGTGTTTTGTAGGTATGTGCTGCCTTTTCTTGGCCAGGGCTCACTTGCAAAAGAGAGTACTGTCTCAATGTGACTACCCTGGTAAAACAAAGGAAAATAAATAGGGCCAAGAGGCTCAATGCCCAACAGGCTCGCTGGTCCCTATTCTTCTCCCGGTTCAACTTTGTCCTGTCCTACCAGCCAGGCTCTAAAAACACCAAGCCTGACACTCTATCACGCCAGTTCTCCTCTCCCCATGACTCAACGCCGTGCAACACTATCCTGCCCTCACGTTGTCTAGTAGCAGCCGTGGAACTGGACATTGAGGCTAAAGTTAAGCAGGCATTGACTCAGGAACCCGGCCCAAGCAATGTCCCCCCAGATCGTCTCTTCATTCCCCTCTGTCTACGCTCACAGGTCCTGGAATGCGGTCATGGATCCAAGCTGTTCTGTCACCTAGGCTCTGCCCGGGCACTCTTTATCCTCCAACAGCACTTCTGGTGGCCCACGATGGGGAGGGATGTTTCCAGCTTTGTGGCAGCGTGCGACATCTGCATCCGCTGCAAATCCAGCAACCGCCCTTCGGCTGGCCCCCTCAGGCCCTTAGCCATACCTCACCGCCCCTGGTCGCACACTTCACTGGATTTTGTAATGGGTCTACCCTCATCCGATGGGAACACCTGTATCATGACCATTGTTGACCGTTTCTCCAAGTCCGTCCACCTGGTTCCATTCCCCAAGCTTCCCTCCGCCAAGGAAACTGCTGAGCAGTTGATCCTCCATGTTTTTCGTCTCCACGGCCTCCCCACTGACATAGTTTCAGATCGTGGCCCTCAGTTCACCTCACGCTTCTGGAAGGCCTTTTGTAAACTCATTGGGGCCACCCCTAGCCTGTCTTCTGGCTTTCATCCCCAGTCCAACTGTCAGACGGAACGAAAGAACCAAGCTATGGAAATCGCCCTCCGGTGTATGACCACCCAGAATGTTACCACCTGGAGCAAGTTCCTCTTGTGGGTCGAGTATGCTCACTCTCGTACTCTCTGCCGTCTGCCGCCACAGGCCTCTCTTCATTCCAATGCTGTTTGGGCTACCAACCACCGCTGTTTTCAACTCAAGAGGAGGAGGTAGAGGTTCCCTCAGTGCAACATTTTGTCCGCCGCTGCAAACGGACATGGTTACAAGCCAGACGATCCCTACTGTAAGCGTCCAGGTCGTACAAGAGACAGGCGGACCGTCATCGCTCAAAGACCCCCAGGTATCATGTAGGAGACAGAGTCATGCTCGCCACCAGGGACATTCCCCAAAGACACTTTCATGCAAGCTCGTTCCACGTTTCATCGGCCCATTTACAATAACCAAGTTGATCAATCCGTGCGCCGTCCGACTTTTACTTCCCTCGTCCATGCGACGCAATCACCCCACCTTCCACGTGTCCCAGCTACGTCGATCGTAAACTGTCCTCTCGCTTTGTTTCTTGTTTGTTTCGCCTCTCGTCTAACGTTTTGGATTTTTCACTACACTTGGATTTAACAGCTTTGAACTTTCGCTTTCATTTCTCGACTACTGCTCTGCTTCGTGTTTATTTTGGCTCGACGCCCTCGCTGACGGATTAAACGGCTTTGAACTCCCGCTTTCGTCCCTCGATTACGACTCCGCTTCGCCCTTGTTTTGGCTCGACGCCCCGCTGACGGACCACATGGCTTTGAACTCTTCCTTTAGTCCTTCGACTGCGGCTCTGCTTCTCGTCTCTTCTCGTCACACAGCTCGCCCAACGCCTCACGAAACCACCTGCTTCTCTGCACCTGGATCCATCTCTCTGCCTGCTCGTCTCGCCCACTGTGACAATTATGCACTTTTCTTTTTCATTGCAAAATGAGATAAATAAGATTTCCAGACTTTCACTCATATTTGCAAACCTCAGACACACAAGGTGGTCTATAAAAAACACTTTTTTTTCTTTCTGAAAATCATTATTTCTTCTTCTGTCAGAAGCTCTGAACTGTTACTTGCACTGCTTTTTCTGCATTTAAGAGCCAGGACACACTTCATTGGAACATTTCCAAAAGAAGGTTAAGTTGATTACTAATGCTACAACATTTAAAAGACATGTGATCGCTTCTAGCACAAGAGACACAATATACACGCGACTGATACTAAACTGCGTGCTTAAATAACCACAAACACAACTGCAGGCTGATTTATTCATTTTAACAAAACTGTGGGATTTATAGCATTTTGCAAAATCACATAAAATTCTCACTTATATAATCAAACAATTTTGACAAAATATCAGTCACTTATGAGCTTTTATCAAAGAACTCATTCACTCATTGTCTATACCATTTTCTCCTGTATTCAGAGTCGCGGGGAGGGGGCCTGGAACCTATCCCAGGAGACTTGGGGCACAAGGTAGGGTACTCCTTCTGGTTCCTCCCTCCCTCCCCTCTCTCATTTTCCTTTCCTACCTTCTTTTCAGTCACTCTCTTTCTTGAAATGGGGGGTTGACTCATTTAACCCCTTTGGCCTTCCAGATGAATAAGTCAGGTGACATTTTGACTTCTAGTAACAAAATCCCCAGACGTGTGTCTCCCGTCTCAGACTGTGTCTCTTTACAGGTGTAGGACGATTCTGACCGTTACTCTCTGTGTTTTATTCTCTTAAAACATAATACTGATATGTAAATAAGTTTCTGGAAGGCGAGTTTCTTATGAGAAATTTAGAGCTTATAGTGTGGAGTGTTGGAACGCAACATTAACTGCAATATGTAACATTAGTGTGTGCGTGAGTTTGTGTGTGTGTTTATTATAGTGCTTGTCAGCCTCTGATCCTGATAGATTGATTGTGTTCGAGTGTGACTAATGAAAGGCGTGAGAGGAAAGAGCTTTTACAATCGATTATGCTGAGGGAGGGCGACCTCAGGATTCGGGCTCTATTAAGCGCTTCAGTCATTTTCCACAAGGGACAAAAATGCACTTAAAGCTTGTCAGGGACAGACTTCATGGCTTTATACAGAGCCTTGGGTGGTTGAAGGCATTTACTTCATGAAGTCAAAGTGTAAACACTGAAGGCAATTCTTTTTAACCATTTTAGAACTTTAATGCTTTCCGTATATTCATTGAGTCATGGCTAACTCCCATGCTCTGTCATGTCACACAAAAAGTTCCAGTTCCAGGTAATAATGCTTAATTCAAAGCATGAATAATCCCTGTTACATCCTTGCTATTTGAAGACCACAACTTTTACCTGCCTTGCACCCACCTCCTGCTTTGCGATTGATTGGATGTTGTTTTTTTTGCTGCATTTGGGAACCAGGACACACTTTACAGGAATATTTACAAAAGGAGGTTAAGCAGAATGCTAACGCTACAACACTTTAGGGATATGTGAGCACTTTTGATACAAAAGACTTGAGATACACATAGTACAGCCTGTTTATTGATTGTGAAAAAAATTTGGGAGGTGGATTTACAGCGTTTTGCAAAATTACACAAAATTTACACTATTATAAGCCAAACAATTTTGACAGAATATTTAGTCGCTCATGGGTTTACTGTCACTCTCTTGTTTTTTTTTTTCTTTCTTGTCTCTTTTTCTTTATATCTTTCTCTCTCTCGGTCTCTGTCTTTCTGCTGCTCTTCTTTGGTCTCCTCTCTATCTTTGTCTTTTTCTCTCTCTGCTCTCTTTCTGTTTCTTTTCTCTCTTTCACTCCAATCTCCCTCTTTGTCTCTTTCTGATGATAACTCTCATCTCCCTTTCTTGCTTCCTTGTTCTTTTTCAATCACTCTCTCTTTCTTGCACAGTTTTAATCAGTGGTTGGAAAAATACATAATTAAAAGCATGGATAATCCCCGTTACATCCTTGATATTGTAAGATCATAACTTGGCCCTTACATGCCTTGCCCCCACCTTCTGCTTTGAAATTGATTAGATGTCATTTTTTGCTGCATTTGGGAGCCAGGACACACTTCACAGCAATATTTACAAAAGAAGGTTAAGCAGAGTGCTAACGCTACAACACTTAAGTGATATGTGACAACAATTTCTGTATAAGAGACATGAGATACACGTGATTGATACTAAACTGTGTGCTTAAATAACCACAAAGAAGAGAAGAATATTCAATTATTTGTCACATGTACTTTACAGCACAGTGAAATGTCTTCTTCGCATATTCCAATTAGGAAACTGGGGTCAGAGCACAGGGTCAGTCAGCTTACAGCACTCCTGGAGCAGGTCAAGGGCTCAACAGTGACAACATGGCGATGCTGGGGCTCAAACCCCCGACCTTCCAATCAGTAACCCACAGGTTTAATCGACTGAGCCAACACTGCCCCACACAACTACAGGCTGATTTATTCATTGTAACAAAATTTTGGGAGTTATAGCATTTTGCAAAATTACACAAAATATTCACACTGAAATAACCCAAACAATTTAGACAAAAATATTTTGTCACATTTTCTTTCTCCTTTCCTAGTCACTCTTTTAGTCAGTCCCTGATACATCCTCCCAATGCGAAGATTGTTACTTTTTGTTTGGTATAAATGGATTTGGTTCATTATTTTGGCCTTGTTGGCTCCTATAGTTTTAATCAATTTGAAAAAACTAAAACATTTTTTTAAAATAATAAAACACACATTTATCCCTTTGCCGTCCATCCTTGATTGTAACGTGTCAAAATACTTTGCTACTTAGTAAACAATGAAAATATCTGACCAAAATGCTTTGAACTAATTAATTTAAATGAAACAAACAGTCAGTGAGTTGGCAGTGAGTCGAATTCACATGCTTTAATGTGTACATAGCAACGAGCGCCACAAACAACAGCAAATTACAATAATATTAAATCAAAAAGGTGACAAAAGGATTTAAAAAATTCTGCTTATCATGTGAGATGTGTTTTGTGAAAGTGGACATGATGCAGTTTGGAATCTGTACAAACACCATATTACAGTAAAATAATTTATGAGCTATGGCGCACCTCACTGTAAAAAATTCTGAAAGAAAATGATACAGAGAGATGTAACTTTACAAAACTAAGACATGTGATACATGTGACATGAGGTACACACGCTGTGTGTGGGAAGCTGTTGTTTCTATCCCAGGCTCTGATCGGAATTCTAAACCCTATTAGAAACTTGCGAATGGATGTTAATCAGTATATACGATTCAGGTAAATGTTACAATTTTATTGTTTTGAGGTTGTATTTGTAACATGGCGTTCATTCCATGTTATCTCAACTTCAATTATAACTTCTAAAAACGACCTCTTGGGTGTTGATTGTCCCAATGGTAAACACCATTGCAATTCCAATTCCAACTATACTACAATGTTCATACAACATTAGGGAACTTGGTTAGAAATCAACAGTTAAATTGCGTTTAAAAAAAGTACCTTTTTCAAACTAGATAATGTTCTGGTGAAAAAAGAGATGCTGCATTTATACAAGGTAGGGTCAAGGACACTCATGTTCATGTTCAACGTTGTAAGTTGGTGGATTGTCCATATTCAAACACACATGGTTAACATTAAGACTAGGTACTCAATGTTTTTTTCAATTGTTGAACTTGACTGGATGCTAAATTGAAATGACTGGATGATATGGTGAGAATAATTGATCTGTAACAAATAAAGATTGAATTATTGGCCACATGTACCTTACATGTGTGTCTTACAGCACAGTGAAATGACTTTTCCACATATCCCAGTTAGGAAGGTGGGATCAAAGCATAGGGTCAGCCAGGATACAGTGCACCTGGAGAAGAAAGGGTTAAGGACATTGCTCAGGGACTCTTTAGTGGTAACTTAGCAGTGCTGGGGCTTGAACCCCCAACCTTCCGATCAGTAACCCAGCACTTAGCCATCTGAGCCACCATTGCCTATACTACTGTAGCTCTAGACTAAAAGTCTAAGAAAATTTGGAGCAAAGTATGTATTTTTTATTCCATCTAAAAAGGACAAATATATATATAAACAAATATAAATACAATATAAGATAATGAAACTTAAGTATAGTATTTACTCAGTGATTAAAATGTTGAACTGCTGCTCAGAAGATCATAGGGTCAAACCCCATCACCACCAAGCTGCCAATGTTGGTCTTTTAAGCAGACCCGTCAGATGTATAATGAGATAATGTTTTTCACCTCTGATTTTCACCTCTGTTAATCTCTTCAAGACCTAAGCTGTGGAAAAACTACAGCCCACTGTAAACTTACACTTCTTTAAATTATAGTTTCCCATTTTTGATTTTGCACTTGACAACATTTCTGCATTTGTTTTTCATTAATCATTGACCATTACCAGCGTGTAGCCTTTCTGCACCACAACTCCAATGTCCCTGGTTCTTAATTCTCTCTGGATTCCCATGTAGAGTTCCTCCTGTATCTCTGGTTTCCTTTGGTGGATTGATGACTCTGAACTACCCCTAGATGTGAATGTGTGAAAAAGAACGATAGCGGGATAAAGAATAAAAAGGATAGATGGCTATTTCAGATTCGTTAATGCTTAAGCTCATAAAATTTCATGACATTTTTACAGTATCCCATGACACTTTTGTGTTCGTTCGTCATGTGTACACGGATAAGAAATCCACTTTAAAGTGAGATGCAAACTTGCGACGTGATGATAAGAAATCCTATCCTACCCGTGACAGTCTGGCTATCATTGATGATAGCGTATTAAAACTAACAACCAAAAAAATAAAATAAAATCTGATTACAGAAGTCTGCTTTTGTATTCACACCAGGAGCCATTTGTCGCTGGTGTGAAACTCACTCGGGAAGGCGATTGACCTGCACTTTAAATAAAACACTTGATGATTTATAGCTGCATTACATGCCAAGGAGCTGATGGGTAGCAAAGACAGATGATGCTTCACTTACAAACACACACACAAACACACACTCATACACGCAGAGACAACTCCAAACCCCAGTGCTGAATATCAAATGAAAAGGGGATGACAAAAAAAAAAGCTGTGACAACTTGAGCGATGGCTGGATGACATACGCCTTAAGGTTTACTGCAATTTCTGGAGGAGTGCTTGAGGGTTTTAAACTTTTCTTCTGAAAAACACAAAAAAAAGCAAGTAATGACAGAGATGAGTGTATTAGACAGGATAAAAGTAAAATGAAGGGAATTATAAAACGGCAAAGGAAAGAATGTATGAAAAAGCTGGCACTTCACATGCTGTAGTGCTGCAGTGCTCGCAGGGTCGCCAAAAGTCTGATCACGCCAACAAGAACTGGTTTACTCCATCATCTACTCTATGTGAAGCCTTTTTTTTTTTTTTTTACATTAAAATCCAATTAGGTCAGAAACAGATCAATGCCAAAACTCTAAATCTGAGACTTTAAATCCTGTATTCGGCTCCCTAATTCATTTTTAATAATTATACTTTGAAATTAACATCATACATCATAAACATTTTAAACATTTTTACTGAAGAAAAAAAAAGCCTTCAAACCATGCAGGTTTTTGAAGCATGGCCTCATTTAATAAAAGCTTCAAGTATTAAAAAAAGTACATCTCATATAAGTTATTGAGGAATTTGGCGATTATTTGAGTTGATTTTTTCATAAAAATTGGCACACTAATTCAGAATAGTCTTAAAAATCTTCCCACCAATTTTTAGGCATGTACCTTAAAATCATCTAGCGCCACCAACAGGCCAAATTTGTGAAACTGCTCCTCAATTGAAATGGGTCAAATATGGTCTACACTTGGTCTAGACATGACAGAAGAAGTTGTTTTAGGGTTTTTATTTCTCTAATACAGCAACAGGTTGGTAATGAGGGTTAGGAGATTGAATCTTGCCGCTGGTCCTGTGTGTATATGAGTTTGTGTGTGTGTGTGTGTGTGTGTGTGTGTGTGCGTGTGCGTGTGTGGAGTTTGCATGCTCATCTCTTGCTTAATGGGTTTCCTCTGGGTACTCAGGTTTCCCTCGACAGTCCAGACACATGACGTATAGTTTGATTGGTGTTTTTGCCTGTAGTTCTGCCCATCTTTAAACAGGATGAATGGTATTGATAATGGGTAGATGGATGGATGAATGGGTGGATGATACATCATGCTTTTTTTTAAGACAGAGAAAAAGAGAAAGGCCAGTGAGGGACTGACTGTTTATAGCGGTTATAACAGGAAATAACTTATTTCACAGATGCTACACATTAAATATAATTATACTTGGAGAAAAAGAGTGCAATGTTCTTTATTAAATAAAAATTATAATTACTGGCAAATTGCTGTGGGGCAAGAGATTTTCATCCCACTTCACCATAACAGATATTTTTTTTATATATAATAGCACAACACTCAGCTTTCTATTCCTTCCAAAAGTGACTAATCTGTTACATTTTAATGAAGCAGAACATTATGCGCATTTAATTTTTGCCTAAAACATTCATTTGATGATTTCATAATTTTCAACCAATCCTCTCTGTGAACCGTCACCTTATCGTGGTGGAGAGGTTTGCGTGCCCTCATGAACCTGGGAGCGGTATTGTCTGGAGCCATGTGCTCCTGGTAGGGTCTCCCAAGGCAATGTGGTCTCAGGCAAGAGGGCCAGATTAAGTATGGTTTTAAAAAACCCATGAGCAGAGATACGAGCATCTAATAATATAAATATATATATAGAGAAAAAAAATCAGAAACTAACTCTAAACTTTTTTAAATTTATTTTTCCCTCTGAGGTTCACTTCTTCCCTCGGAAAGGCGGCGTCTGATTGCCTCGATACAAAAGACATGTTCTCCTGCTCAGAGAAAAACGGGGAAGATAATAACGGAGCTTTCGATAAGAAGCCCCTAAAAATACAATTTCCCGAACAGGGAGTTCACCATCGATTTTTTTCATCCATCTGCTCTCTCTTTTTTTTTTTCTTTTGGGAAGGGATTTCAGGAGTGAACAGTGGCTTGGAAAGACTGAGCGATGCAGAGAAGTAAGCATCGTCTTCCTTACAAAAAAAGAATCTAGGGTGATGAGAACGAAACGAACAGCGAGTTTCTCATGGTGAGAGGGACTTGGACCTTTCTGCCTCTCTTTATCGCTCGTACCATGTTTCTCCTTTTATCCTCTTTTCATTCATCCTTAAAAACTCATCTTTATCTCAGCTCAGAGGAAGAAATATAATGAAGTGAGAGAAGCAAGAGATGATGAGGAAAAAGAGTGCAGTGATTAAATCTTTTATTGTATCATGTTCATATATTGTATGTATACATATATACTACATAGTTAAATAAATAGTTCAATATTGTACAATAGTTAAATGTAAAACAGCTGGAGCTGAAATGTCACCAGATCAACCATTTGGCCATCTCCTGTCTTTTCAAAAGCGTTTTTAAAAGTTAGTTTAGCAAAGAGAAACTCCAGATAATGCTTAGCTTGATGAAAGGAAAAATTCACTAATGGAGGCAGGAATGGGGGGTGGTGGCTCAATTGAGGTGCGTGTTTCTCCTTTTAAAAATGTCACAAGGAAGAGACCCTGTGACATTTTTTTTGTCCTCATGTGATGCATGATAGCATGATGAATACCACTGATTGGCAATAAGTTTTTTTCCTGAGAATACACAGGGAAGATGGCATGCTATACTCTCTAGAAATAATTATTTTGTTTTAAATTACTAAACCTGTACATTTTTGTCCATTTATGGTAATATTTTATGATGTGGCATGTACCTTAAAGATGTTACATTCTTTTATTGCATTTCTCTCCAATGTTTTTAAAAATTGTTGTCACAGAAATTTTGATTAAAACTGTTGTGAACAAGGTCTTTTTCAGTACATTCATCCATCCATCCATCCATCCATCCATCCATCCAACCAATTTACTCATCCATCTATACGTCAATCCATACACCCAACTATTAATCCATCCATCCATGCATCCATCCATCCATCCATCAATCTAGTCATCATTCAACCATTCATCCATCCAACTATCTATTCATCCATTAATCAATCCAGTGATCAGTCCATCCATCCATACATCCATCCATATGTCTAGTCATAATCCATCCATCCACCTAACCACCTATCTATTTATCCATTAATCAATCCATCGATCGATTGATCCATCCATCCATTCACCAACCCATACAGTCTTCTATTTATTCATCTATTAATCAGTCCATCGACCTATTGACAAATCCATCCATCCATCCATCCATCCATCCAT
>JAOVVA010000019.1:1753800-1767599 GCA_028565275.1 Leiocassis micropogon
TTAAGTGTGACAAACATGCAAAAGAATAAGAAATCAGGAAGGGGGCAAATAGTTTTTCACACCACTGTATATGAGTGTCACAGCAAAAGGTCTGAATACTTAGGCCCATGTAATATTTCAGTTTTTCTTTTTTAATAAATCTGCAAAAATGTCAACAATTCTGTGAAAAATGAACTTAAAGGATTTTAGCAAATGGCTGCAATATAACAAAAAGTGAAAAATTTAAGGGGGTCTGAATACTTTCCGTACCCACTGTAATTGTGACAAATACAGGCTTTACTTGGCTTAACTATTTGGTAGCACAAGGGGGTCTTAAACAATGTTAGGAAAGTGGTTTTTATGTTATAGCTGATCAATATGTACATTATGAATGAAAAGATGAGTATGACTTAAAATAAATTGTATTATGGTCTAGCATATTAATCATTTCCTGCCTCTGGTCCGTGTGCATGGAGTTTGTATGTATTTCCCATTCTTGGTGGGTTTCCTCCGAGTTCTCTGGTTTCCTCCCATAGTTCAAAGACATGCAGATTGGCCTCCACGGTCCCTAGTTGGACTACAGAGGTTCCTAGATAGCTGAATGGATGGATGGATAATAACCATTGGACATTTCAGGTTAAAGTTTTAGTTAATATTATGGCTTTCAGACTCATTATTCGGCAGCTTATGAAACAGCAAGGCACATAAGCATTGAGAAAAATGCTGCAGCTACTCGTGGGAGTTGCCGTAAATGACATTTGGTTTGTAAATGACAAACCAAAATATATATTTTTTTATACTTGGTGCTGACAGTTTATTGTGTTATTAAGTTAACACAGCCGCAAAATGCCCAACCAAGGTCGTAAAATTCTACTCTACTATGCTTTTCTTATCACTCTTTTAATTCACCATCTTCATGACTTTGACACGTTAAAGTGATTTTTAATGAGAAATCTTCTCTTAGCCAGTTATTTGAGAAAAAAAAATGGAATTCAAAGAAATCAGACAAATATATCTTGCTTTCGAAACTTCTTCAGAACCTAAACTACTTCCTCTGATAGATTTAATCAGGACTAGCTGTTGTTCTAATGAAAATATGGATAGTTACTTCTTCAGAGCTCGTGTAAGTAATTATCATCTGAAATGGACAAATCTTTCATTTTTAAATGCCTTTAAATACAGTAATTTTTAGGGTTTGTGTTGCTAACGTACATGTCATTCAGGAAATCATCAGCATTTAGTGCGCTGACACAGAATGTGCGTTTGGTCAAAAAAATATCCTCGCTTCTTTTGTAACTCTACAAAAGGTTTTGATGAGTAGGATGAGTAGGAGTGAACATCCTTTTTTTTCTTTTTTCTTTTTCTTTTTTTTTTATTACCCAAGCAGCTCGATATCGCAGCACTTTTCTGACGCTTTCATACACTGAAAAACTCTTTCTGCATGTTTGTGCTCATGATTTGACCCATTTTTCGGGCTAATTTACCCGCAGCCTCGTTCAGAGTGGATTTATCAAAGCCTGTGTTTTTTTTCTTTTTCCTGCCTGAATGAAACAGAACTGCGTCTGTAACCCGTTAACCTCTGTCGAAATTGGCCGATCAAAACTTTCTCAAGCCTGAAATTGTTGCAATTAGATGGGAAAACATGACTGTTTTCCAAACGTGGTTAATTTTCTCTCATTTTAAACGCTGCACTGAGCGAAAGGCATGCTGTGCCCAGGAAAAGTTTTACACACCAACAACTTTGTAAAACAATAATTAGCGTTATTGTTCATGTGCGTACATACACTATACACATACACAGGTGCTCTTATAGCACCTTACACAAGTTATAGAGATGCACTTTATCAAAAGCTCAAAAGGTTTGTGCACCCCCTGACCATCACACTCAGATGAACATCTCAAGGTTTATTCTCTTTTTACTGTTATAATAAGCTGTTATGCTTCGATTGTTTATTTAGCTAAAAGAGCCTCAGTTTGTTCAGGTGTGTTGGGTTTTATATTAAATTTGGAAAATTTGTTGAAATACAATATGGTATAAAAACAGCCAGCTCATGTCGGAATTCCTTATATCACATGAGATGTTGTTTAAGGTTTAAACGCTTTTTATTGATTTAGGTTTCCGTCTACTGAACCAGTGGATCTGCAGTTATGAAACACAACTCCTTACTAATACAGAGCTCCTAAGACTTACTTATGCCACTTGAAACTTGTCTCACCTCAATACCAGTTCATTTCTACAAATCCTGACACGTTTGTTTCATAAACAATCTTGCATTATTCTCTGTTTTTTTGTTCTCATCTGTCTTGGCATCAGTTTGTCATTTTGTCGACGTCTCGACTCAATTAAAATGCAGTTTCATAAAGTTTTCAAAGCTCTAAGTTATTTCTTAATATTTTTCTGTATTTTTATTGTAGTTTAATGACACACAGACTTTTCTTCTGCTTTCTCCATCCCTGCTGTTTCTCGTTTGCTTTGCTTCTTTGAAGCATTGTCTTTAATCACATTTACCAGACGGGTCATTTCCTGATTCTCTGTCAGATTTCCATATTTTCCATCTATTCTCTCTCTCTCTCTCTCTTCCTCTCTATGACTTTCTTTCCTTTTCAGAACAAAAAACCCTTCATCTGCGCTAGTGAACAAATCTCTGATTTCCGCCACATCCTGCTCTCGACGTAAATATTAATTTCATGCCTTTCAATTTCAATATGCGAGCCTTTTTTTCTCCGAGTTGGGCTTGTGCTATTTCAGCCAGACGGGTTTCAGATGTTTACAGAGAAAAGTCATTAGATTTGCCGCTGTGGCAAACACCGTGGCTAATTTTCAGGAACCAGCATTTGTGTTTTAATTTTTTTGAGAAAGTGGAATAGGAGGACGAGAAAGACGTTGATGTTGATCGGGTTTATCTTGAGCAATGTCAAAGGGATTGTGGGATGTTTGTCTGCTGCCGACACATTTTATTTAATTAACAATAATATATTTTTTCTTTATGATTTATATAATCATGACATCCATCCATCCATCCATCCGTCCCCCCATCCAACCTCTGTCGTTTAACTAGGGATCAATGGGCAATAGGGACCATCAGGTCAACATTTACACACTACGCTAATTAGCCTATCCCACATGACGGAGTTCCCGGAGGAAACCCAACAAGCAGCAAACTCCATTCACACAGACTCCAAGGTGGGATTTGAACCCGGGAATTGAACAGTGCTAACCACTAAACCATCATGCCGGCATAATCATAACAGGAAGTCAGAAACAGACTAAAATGAGGTCCATAGTGTGGATATTAAATAGAAAATACACTGAAAATACCAGTTTGAGATAATTTTAGCTGTGTGACATGGTGCGTTATCCTGTGCTCATAAAGGGATGGACAGGGTGAGCAACAATACTCAGGTAGACTGTAGCATTTATCCCATGCTCAATTGGTACTAAGGGGCTCATAGTGTGGCAAGAAAATCAACTCGCACCATTACACCACCAACACCAACCTGAACCTCTGATATAAGGCAGGTTGGATCCATGCTTTCATGTTGTTTATACCAAATTCTGACCCCACCAGCAGAAATCAAATTGAATTCTATTCTATTCTACTATTCTCGGATTTTGGTGAGCTCTCGTGAACTGTAGACTCAGTTTCCTTTTCTTAGCTGACAGAAGCAGCACCTGGTGTGGTCTTCTGCTGCCATGTTGACCATTTCTACATGCCTGTAAACAGCTGGAGTTTCTGCCATGTGCCACCTCAGAGTGTGCTTTTAATTGGGGACAGTATTATGCAAAAATCACTTGTCGGTCATTTGTAGACATTCATATGATCCAATGTGTGTACAAACAAAAAAAAGGAAAAAATAGTCAGTGTTTGTATTGGCTGGGGTTTAAACAAGAATTAAACACAGAAAAACACCTACATTATTTAGTCCCACGTGTCCAGATTTTATCCTGAGCCCAAGTGATTGTTTTTGCAGATTATCCTGGGTTGGGTAGTCACTTCAATTTAAAAGCATAAATTGTTTTTCATAATTCTTTTGTTTCATCCAGGAAATTAAAAATAGATAAATACACAATGCAATATGAAACATGGAAAAACACTGATGCATCCTTGTAATTTAGCATAAAAAAAAATGAATTTTCAGAGAGCTGTATGCATGAATGCTATATCTAATAGTCATCTTGCTCTTACCAGATGAAAAACTGAGTGTTTTTTTTTTTTATTACCGATCCAATCCAATGCAATTTCTGGGAGAAATTAATAAAAATCATCTTTAGACTCTGTACTGTATGTGTACCTGAGCACAATTTTAGGATGCAGATTTGGGAAACAGTGTTGTGTAGTATGTAATGCAGATACAGCAGGTATCTTGGCATACAAATGCCTCGCCTCATAAATTTTTGCCTTAAGAAAAGAAAGTTACGTGTACGTCTGGGAGCCATTCAAAGTATTGCATCAGTGTAAAGCCAAGTGAAGCAAGTTTACATTTTTTTTTGTGTTTTTTTTTTTTTTTTGCATTTTGTGTAAGATTTAGTGAAGACATAGCACCATGTGCACCAAGAATGTTATAAAGGACGGTAGCAAGAAGAAAAGGGAGCCGCTTTCAGTTTGATTTGTAAAACAGTTGGTACCAAGAGGAATCATAAATTAGGGTTAAGTGAGGTTTAATGTCTATTTATTTCACATTTTACTTTATTTATATGTCTTCTCTAAATGTTTTGATTGTTTTTATATGCAAAGATATGATTATAGTGTTGGAGGATGGTAATATTGGTAATATTTATGGGTGGCTGGAACGGATTATCTGCATTTACATTATTTCCTATGGGAAAATGCGTTTCACAATACGAAGTTTCGCCTTAAGAACTCGCCTCTGGGACAACTTAAATTCATATGCTGAGGTACCGCTGTATAATATTTGTACACGGGGTAAAAGTAGTTAAAATTAATGCTGGAATTAAAAGGCCAAAAGGTGAGGGGAATAGGTGGTGTTGAGGTGATGGACCATCATGCTAACTAACTGCTCCTGGGTTGAATCCCAAATAGAATTAAAAGGAAAGCTAGTGCATTATGTAGGGGAGAGGATCCCTTGTTCCACACACCAAGTTGTTCCTTTGGCCATGGGTTAGAGAGGGGATTCAGACTTGTGTTAGCTTTGTAGCTCACTTTAGCTGTGAACAGAACAACACATTTCTCTCCTCAGTACTGCAGACCATACATTATAGTACTATACACTTGCTTAGCAACTTCATGATTTGCCCTAATTGTTAGAACAGACTAGTAGGTTTTTTTTTCTCCTAAAATGATAGATTGGTCTGTGGTGCTGAACTTTAGCCTCAGATTATTTTATGAAATGCTGTATTGGAATTTTTAAAGTTACAGTTACATTCTTGCAGTAAATCAACTTCCTTGTGTTTCAGACAGAATAAAAGTCTAAATCCCAGGATAAATCGTGCTGTGTGAACTCATTTGTAGACGAGTAAGTTTTTATGGTGCGTAAGAGAATCCTCTGCGGCTTTTGTTTCCTACTCTGCAGATGATTAGCGAGCCTATAGACGTACAGTATGTTCAGTCTCAGTTTTTCTGTTGTAGTCAAACAGGAGCTAAACCACTGGGACTCCGAGTCTTCTTAGCCACACATCCAGCCTGCTCCTGATTTCGCCCGCCAACCCCATTTCCCTCCACCCTGATACACACACATTGTTTCCTAGTTCCCAGCGGCCTAATTAGCGTTAGCATGTGGCTGTGGAGGGTGGTACGATCCTCGATTCAGCCGTCTGTTTTGTTTGAGCGCTTGATCCCGGGACTTTTTCTGAGTCTGTCTGAACCTCTTTGTGTATACGTATGTGTGTGTGTGTGTGTGTGTGTGTAGTGTATGCAGAGGTTTTTAGACGAGAGTCTATTGAAATGGTTTCCCTAAAATTTTTGTGTCAAGAAAATAAAATGTTAGAAAAAAAAAAGAGAGAGAGTGGACTCTGTACACTTCTGAGTCAAATCCAGTGAGCAGCGAATCGACTGTGAATCGACTCACCTGCGGAAGTGAATCATGCCATGAGATTTAGGTTGAAGCAATTTTTTCTAGATGCGAGCTGATATATTGAGCCAAAGCTCAGAAAAATAAAAACGACATACAGGACATAAAAATAAATAAATAAACGCCATGGCAGGGCAGTGGTTAAGATGTTTAATGGTCGATGCTGGTACGTTATATGTGCAAACACCTTCCCAAGGACCCGAAGTGTAAGGAAATAAATGTATAAGGGTGTCTACCAAGTTAACTTAACTTTTTGATTAACCTAAACAATATATACACTTACAGTATTCTACCTGGCCAAAAAAAAAAGTCACACACTCTAATGCGAACAGAATATATTTGCCATATATACATACATATATACTGTGTATATATGTACAGTATTAGAAATCATGCACAATGTCACTACATTCTTATTTCCATCCAGACTGGATTTCTGATTAGTACCACTGATAAGTGTTTTGTTTAAGGCTATACAGATGTTTAGTCCCAATCTCTTGAGTTCTCTTCACAATTTTACTTTTACTATTGAACACAGCTTTGAATTCTACTGTTTTTTAAAACATTTTTTTAACTACACCGGTACCTTGGCCTAATAATTTAATCCGTTCCGGAGACGAGCTCTTAGCGCGAAATTTCACCTTGTGAAATGCATTTTTCCATAGGAAATAATGTAAATGCAGATAATCTGTTCCAGCCAAATTATATGTTTGTGCATAAAAACAATCAACATTTGGAAAAGACATGTAAATGAAGTAAAATATGAAATAAATAGACATTAAATCTCACTTAACCTTAATTTATGATTCCTTCTGGCACCGGCTGCTTTAAAAATGAAACTGAAAAAAATGCACCCTTTTCTTCTTGCTAACATTTTCGCTAGCATTCTTGGGACCCATGATGCTGTGTCTTCACTAAATCTTGCATGAAATGCAAAAAACACACCAAAAAAAACCCCCAAACAAACATGTAAACTCGCTTCACTTCTCTTACCATTGAAACATATAAGTTTTGAACGGCTCACACGAGAAACTTAGCCAAAAATTCGTAGGTGGAATTTGCATGCCCAGGTGTGCCACTGTATTTGATTTCACCAAACGATTAAGTGATTTCCCATCATGATCATTAATTTTTTTTTCTGACCACATTTCGCCCTCGGAGATGATGCTTCACCACTATCCTTTCAAGTTTTAATAACGTGCTCTACAGTTCTTAACCCAATGTTAGTAGTTTCAGCAATCTCCTTAGTTGTTTTCTTTGCTTGACACAGGACAATAATTTGACCCTTCTGAAACAGAGCAACATCAGTTAGGGTTAAATAACTTGATGCAGCTCAACCATATTAATCACTGCAGTAATTATCCAGTAGAAGGATCTTAAATATTTGCTTAATTAAATCCAGGTGGTAATGATTTTGTCCAGGCAGTCTATAAGTATGAACACTAAAGTACACAAAATGTAGTTGTTAAAAATATAAAATTAATCCATATATATTTTTTTAAATCATGTTGCACCTATGCTATTTGTACAAGAAATAAAAATCAACTATTACACCCTCAACCCCGATTCAGCTTCAGAAAACAGACTAATAAGTGTGAAAGTGTCTACTAATGGAGTTTGTCATGAGGTCCTATGGAGATATATTTTTTACATGTAATCTCATTAAACTGGAGAACCGTCTACAAACAGACCAAAACCGTCAAGTCACATCACATCATCAGACTCTCATTCTCAAACTCCCAAGAAAGATCTACATTTAAAACGGATAATTTCTCCGACTGGCGACTTGGTTCAGGGTTTTGGCCGCGTTAAATATGTATATTTTTAATGGTTTGATGGGATTCCTGCACTTTCAAGGCTGTGGAGTTTAAATAAGAACATCTGAGCCCGAGGAAGAGCGTTCTGTATGAACGGAGTGCTAATTAGAAAACACTGAGCTGCTAATTTGCGAGATGTTTATGCTGGAGCCTCGGGAGCCTCAGGGTTTGCACGAGGCATCGCACACAAACACAAACACACACGAGACGTCCTTGAGAGGTTAAGAGTGTGGTTTAAATCCCAAGGACGAAGCCTGAGAGGGATGTGCTGAGCGTTAAAGAACCTGATTTTGTGTTTCTGCGTGAACCCTGTTGCGCATTCCGTGCATTTACATACTACACGAGTTCAAGATGTCTTCTCTAATAATAATAAATTGATTTAATTTCAGTGCTGTCACAGTGCTTGTTGACTTCCTGCTTTTCCTCTCTCCGGCTTTTAACGCTCCCCTTCGATCATCGCTCGCACCCGTCTCTCCTCATTAGAGTCGTTTTGTCTCATTACTCGTCGCTTTATGAAATCGTGGAGTCTACGCAGGGCGCTTTGAAGACCAGATGATCAGCCCAGATATTTGTAGAGCCTCATCAGATTAAAGTGTTAATGAATAGTGAGTTCATGAAGCCGCATTACACCGTCATTACTGATGGGAGTAACTGATGGACACTTAGACTTAAATCTTGTTCTTTTTTTGATGGGTGTGTTGGTCTCTGAGCAATCAGAGGTACAATTAGAGGTGACTTTACCCAGAAGACTGTGGCTAGAGAATGTTGTAAAAAAAAAAAAAAAAAAAAACTATGAGGACATGATTACCATCACCACTTAAAACATTCAGTTCATGGCTCATGGCCAAGTTTCAGCTCGAAAAACACATACAGCATTTGTGAGGCATGGTGACAGACAGACACACAGACAGAAAGAGAGGCATGCTGACAGACAGATAGACAGCGAGGCATTCTGGCAGACAGGCAGACAGACAGACAGAAAGAGAGGCATATCAACTCTTTGAATCTTCTCTTAAACATTGTGAGACGCTCAGGTATTTTAATATTTTAATGCCACTAAGACCTGTTTGTGTATGTATGTGTGTGTGTGTGTGTGTGTGTGTGTTTGTCTTTCTGTCTAAAATTCTCATTAGCATGATATCTCAAGAACAACTGATTTAATACTACTATTAATAACAATAACAATGTTTAATTTTATTTATTGAGGCGCCTTTCTAGTCACCCAAAGCCACGTCCAAAATTCAAAATTTGATAAATTAATGCCATTAAGTAGTAAATAACAGTAAAACAATATTAAACAGATAAAATCATACAGAGAGATTTAAGTGCAGCCTTACATCATGTAGGATAAGCGCTTCTGTATAAATAGGTCTTAAGACGTGATTTGAATTGTGGTTGGAGAGTTTCCTGGAAGAGAATACCAGAGACGGGGAGTGCTATCAAAGTTGACTCTTAGGTTTTTGACTTGATTAGAGGGAGAAACTGAGGAGCCATCGATGCAGAGTGAGAAACTGTTGGACATGAATACAATACATTTTGGCACTATGAGGAGAACCTCAGTCGTACTGTTTCTTGCTGTTGAGTTTTATATATTTGCAGAAAAACCAAGTGTTTATTTCATTTAAGAAAATCAGTGAGGCACGAGGGTGGACGAGTAGAGTCAGGCTTTGTGGTGTCACAGTGTACACCAGTGATGGTCACGTGCAAAATCTTTTTTCAGCCATCGCTCCCACCGAAGGCTTACTAAGTATGTATGCTGCCTCCCTTTCTGCAGGTGAGTGAAGGATTGGACATGTAATGGATCTCTGGCTCACTCATCTTTATAAAAGCAAGGCAGGGAGCTCAGCTCGAGGGTCCAGAGTTTAAGGTCCAGAGTTCAAGGTTTAAGTCCAGAATGCTGGAGCGAGGAAAATGTGCGGCGGGTGCTAAATGCAAGAGCGACATAAGAGAAGGGCAGTGCTTTGACTTCAATGAATGCTTTAAACTGAATGCAGCTGTCGCGATCCAGCCGCCGAGGAGGAAAAGGCCTCTGCGTTCGCTGTTAGGGCCTTGTTCCCAGTCGTGGTAAGCCGTCCAGACATCAGACGTCATGAGAACTCATGCCTGAGGCCACGCAAATGGAGGGCCGGCTGGCCATGACTGACAGAGCCATGTGGAAAAGCCTGCAGGAGCCGCTGCCTAAATGGATCCACTCTGCCTCTCTACTGCTGCCAACTTGAGCCAGCCGAGTTCCCCTCTCCCTCTGGACACCTACGTCTTTCCTCCCCTTCTTTTCTTCTTCCCTTCTTAAAACTCTTCCTTTTCCTTTTATTCCTAATAAAACTACCCTTATCCTGTAAGACCTCACCTCATGTCTGTGTGTCCGTGGTGCTGCCCGAGTCAAAGATCCTACAGTGGAGATATAAAGCTGAGTATCATCTGCATAGCAGTGAAAATGTATAATGATTGAAAAGATGGGATCATTTGCGACCATAAATTTGTACGGTCGTACTAATGATCCAAACAGGGTCAAGGTCACAGGAAGATCAAATGTCTTCTTCTAAATTTCTTCCAGTTTAAAATATCCCCAAAGTGTATTACAGAAATACAAGTCAGTAGCAAGAAGGAATAGATATCAATAAAGTTGGCTTTGAGTTTTTTTTATAATCACAAAAATAACCATTATTATGTAGCTAAATGGATCCTGTAAGTTTACATTTAGCAGACGCTCTTATCCAGAGTGACTTACATTTTTTATCTCATTACACATCCGAGCAGTTGAGGGTTAAGGGCCTTGCTCAAGGGCCCAACAGTGGCAACTTAGTGGTTGTGGGGTTTGAACCTGGGATCTTCCAAACCGTAGTCCAATGCCTTAACCACTGAGCTACCCCTGGTAAGTAATGAACATAATACTGTAAATGGCCTGCAATGCTCTATTAATGCAGTGTGATGTATTGAGGACATTAATTAAGGTTAAATTATAATTAAGCATATATAAATTAGCAGCTTCTGACTTGTAAAATTTTATTAGATGTTGATTTCCTAAAAAGTTTGATAAATATTGATAAAGTATTAAAATAAAATCCAATAAAAGTTTGCAGAGTTTGACAGTGAGTCAAATCACTTCCTTAAAAAAAAGCTGCAGTCTTCCTTACCAGTATAAATGTTTTATCAAACTTGATTAAAAGTTTAGTTGTTTGAGGTCTTAAATATTCAATAATGAGCTGAAGAAACGCTCACCGTATCACAGTATACGCATGAGACTATGTATAATATATCTTTTTATAGTAGCTAATATGTATTATTTATGTATGAAATGAAACCGACCCTGAATGCTATCGACTGAGGCATGTAGTTCACACCATTTCTAACGCACTGCTTGTAGCAATAAATAATTCTAATTAGCCTGGAGTCATACGCTCCAAACGTGGCTTTCCATTTTCCACTCAGACGAATCAATAAGAATGAATAGTAATTGAACTCAGTATAATCCCAGACGCTGACTTTAACACACGCAGGGTTCATTTGTGACCGTGTGGACTTCTAGAAACACTGTTTAATTTAACATTGGAGATATTTTTCTGTGTCATTATGCTCTTAATCATTAACCGCCTCGATCCCTCTGGGTTTTCTAATATTGTCGCTGTTAAAACGTTAATCTCGCACCACAGCGTGCGTCTCGCTGAATATTAACCTTTTTTTTTTTTTTTGCAGACATCATTATGTATAAATGCAATTTATAAAATTCTCTAATTTAAATTGTACTTTTTTAAAATTTGAAATATCCCACATATGACTGCGAACACGCCCGATCGTGCAGTACTGCTAAAGTGATTTGCGTTTATCTGCCGTAATGGTCTTTTATTTGCTTTCATGGTGAAGCAGTAATTAAAGCCACTTTTTGTTAAATGCACATGTAGGCCCACAGCAGTTAGTTTTGTTCGCTTCAACAAATAAGCCGTAAAACAAGCTAATAAATAGTTTAGGATAAATCACACATAAATGGAATGAGTCACTGTGTGAGGGAATTACACCACTGTGGAACAATAGATATATTAAAAAATAGACAGACAGACAGACTGTATCTAAGGTAATCTTTAACTATCCTAGATAGATAGAAAGAGTTATAGATGAATAAACGACTAGGATCTACAGAAAGAAATGACAGACAGACAGATAGGCAGACAGATAGACAGGCAGATAGATCGACAATATCTAGTATAAGACTTCCATTTTCCCATCTAACTCAGACAGACAGACAGTGTCTACTATAAAGCTGTAACTTTCCTAGACAGGCAACCAAATTAATAGACAGAGAAATAATTTGGATGGATGGATGGATGAATACTATAGATAGATAGATTAGCAGTAGACATACATACTGTATACAGACAGACAGACAGTGAAGAAGGTTCATAGACAGAAAGACTTACCAATAGGCTTATAACTTTGGATCGTTGTAATACAGCTGTACCAAACTTGTGCTGGCATCCGCTGGAGGGACAATGTTATTGTTTGAAAATTAGAATGACTTTAATGATAAAATGATGTTGAGATAATGTTAAATTAACGAGACAAAAATAACATTGCAAATACAATCTCAAAACAACTAAACTGTGACCTTTATGTGCAGAATCTATGGCGATTAACATTGGTTCGCAAAACGTCCGCCTGACAGGGTTTACTGTAGAATTTTAGAAACGGAGATCGGGATGGACACAGTGCGTGTATCTCATACTACGCATCGCTTAGTGTTTTAATGTTGCCTCTCTGTTTAATTTTTTTTTTAGAAATATTATATGAAGGTGTGAACAACACAACGGCATGCCCCTAGTGGTCAGGTTGTAGGCACACATAGTCACCGCACTGACCAGAGGTTAAGTCCCACTCAGGTCATCGGTTTGGTATTAATATTGCTTTTAAGCCAGTTTTGTGCCACATTGTGTCAGGGCATTCGTTCAACGTTATCCCATCATCACATAGTCAAATTTGTTCTGATGTCATTTCATCAAAATCATTCTAACTTTCAAAAACAAACCTAATGCCAAGATTGTCCCAAAATCTGTAACATCACCAAGTTAATGTTACCACAATGTCAACCTTTTGATAAACAGACAGGTAGATGGACAAGTGCGCCGATAAACAGAGAGACATGCAATTAGCCACGCAAAGATGCTGATAGACGGACAGACAGACAGACAGACCAATAGGCGATAACCAGACATGCTCTATTATTCAGATAGAGACAGAAAGCCAGTCAGATAGATAAAGAGGCAGAAAAAACAGATTGACAGGCAGATTGATAGAAAAAGAGATAAACAGATCAATAGACAGACAGACACAGAATAATCAGTTGGTAGAGACACAGAGTGAGACGCAGACAGATAGCGAAAGACACTTTGATGTGTAACCGACATTCGATTCTCCAAGCTCTTTACTCTGTGAGCTGTGACGTCGTTTAGCTTCCTGAGTGGAGTGAGTAAAGTGCACTTTGCTGTCACTCCCTGCACGCTCCTGTAAAGTGTGAGACATACCGTATGGAATGTGTCCACGAGATTACAGTGCTAACAGATGAATTACACAGTAAAGTCCAGCTGTTGTTCATCCGTCACAAAGCTGAGGATTTCAGGATTTAATCGAAAACACATCGTCGTTATCCGAGTCCATCCTCACAGCGAGGTGAAGTGCACAGCGTCTGGGACGTCCTGTAAGCACTTGCAGTTACAACGAGATCAGAGCTGAAATGTTGTTTTATTAGAGAAATGTCCAACTGCGATTTGGAGAAATGTGTGTGTAAGACAGGCATATAAACCAAACCTATCCTTTATACAATATAACCATAAATACCAGTCGTTGACGGTTAAAGATAATAATAGAAATAATGAGCTTTAATGTAATCAGTGATAATTTTATTTTTGGTTGAAGCCCACGTACATGTCTGTCTGTCTGTCTTTCTGTACAGCAGAACTCTCTGTCTAACTTATTAATACAAAG
>JAOVVA010000019.1:1767699-1782191 GCA_028565275.1 Leiocassis micropogon
CAGTAGCGCATTAGTAGATTATTATAAAGTAGATTATTAAATCCCACACATAACTGTTCATAACATCACTTTTACTCTACATTTAGATTTCACTTATGGTGAAGATTAAACTTCAGGCAGAGATCTAAATACGGCAAAATATTCATTCAATTCTGTCCAGCCAGTTTTGAGTGATACATTGACAAGATTTGGCTGGACAGACATACAGTAGAAACATACAGGCACACAAACAGAAATTATCCAATGTATTAAACATAAATATATAATTAAAAGTGTGCGTTCTGACCAATGTACAGACAAAACCTTTCTTTTATTTAAACTTGATTTTAAGTTTACTGGACTTACTGCATATCTAGCTGCTAGTTCAGTTTAGCAAGAGTCCATGCTACAGGCAACACCTTGGCAAGACAGAAGAAATTTTAGCGATGACAGCAATATTTTTTTTTAACCTTCTTCTAATTAGATATAATACAGTAAAGCCACAAATCTAAACAATTGTCTCAAATGATTCCTATAACATGTGTGGTACAACTTTTCTTCAGTTCAAACCATCCACTTTGTTTGTATGCTAATACAGTTAGCTTGCTAGGCTAATCTCACCAAGGAGCTGGCACAAAGCTGAGCATTAATATTATAAATCCAGCCACCTATTTTCACACTGATTAGCATGTGTTTAACTAGTCAGCTACTACAGTTTTTTTCACCAGTACTAAAAAATCCCATACAGGCCATGCCCACAGATTGCAATAGATAAATACATTAATTAATTAATTTAAAAAAGAAGGCAATTTAGCAAGTTAAAATATTTCTAATCTAGTCATATGACTTAACTATTTCTTAATTTAATCTTACAATAAACAAAATATATAATAGGGGCAATATAATATCATAGGGTGTAATAGGGGCAGTGGTAGTTCAAAGGGTTAAGGCACTGAGTTACTGATCGGAAGATTGGCGGTTCAATCCCCAGCTCCACCAGGTTGCCACTGTTTGGGCCTAAAAGACTTTCCTCAGCCAGACTCACCTCTGCCACTATGGCTCTAGTTAAGTCCACACCCCGTTCCCGTAACAGAATGCACGACCAAAACAGTGGCATAGTGGAGGGGCTTCCCCTTGAATTTTTTTTTGGGGGGGGCTGAGACGGTGACGCCGGGGCAAGCAGGCGTTGTGGGTAGCCGGCTTGCCATCTGGCGGAACAATCTGGAGTCGAGGAGCATCGACAGAGGCGGTTAGAGCTCCAACAGCTGGCTGGCGAGCTTATCAAGCAGATCAGCATGTGCCAGGCCACAGGGGATCACCACCGCATGCAAACCCTGCTGGAGTTGGGGGCACTACTCCAGGATCAGCTCACCCAGCTCAACAGGGAGGCAGGCGACACACAGCCCAGCACCCACGCTCCAGAGAGCCCCAGTGGAGGGCTCCGTCGCTCCGGAGAGCCCCAGTGGAGGGCTCCGTCGCTCCGGAGAGCCCCAGTGGAGGGCTCCGTCGCTCCAGAGAGATAATGTTACGGAATACCAGCAGAGGGAGCCATGCGCACGGACTCCATTTTTGTGTTCCTTTGTTTCCTTTTAAGTACTCTCAGTATGAGAGTAAAAACTTCCTTTATTTCTCTATATCATCCCCTGCTACACTAATGCACTTAACCCATTGTTTCACTAGTGCTTGGACACCGTCAAGGTAAGAAGTTTTCTCAGTACGCCAGAGCCATAATTGGACTGCCTGCTTCATTCACTTCTGAAACACCGGCCTCCGAGGAACTCCATTAATGTTCAAAACATGTGGAAATGTCTTGGAGCGAGGTCAGGACTGAACGGGGGATGTGGCACAGACAGATACGTCTCTTCCACACATTGGCGACTAGTAATCTGACGATTTTTAACTATCCAGCGTTCTACTTAATGAAATGTTCATGGGAATGATTGTAGTGGGCTCCATTATTGCCCTCCATTTATGTCTTCATTCATGAGAAATTTCATCACAAGTTCTGGTTTAACTTGAACACCCCATGTACTACTAACTTTCATAAATTTTCATTCAATGACTAACATAAGAACATAAGAAGTCAAATTTAGCTGTAAATTTAAATGTACACTGACACGGCGGTGTGTACATGCCGGCACGGTGGTGTAGTGGTTAGCACTGTCGCCTTGCACCTCCAGGGTCCGGGTTCGATACCTGGCCAGACTCGATTCCCGTCTCTGTGTGCATGGAGTTTGCATGTTCTCCCCGTGTGTGGTGGGTTTCCCCTGGGTTCTCCGGTTTCCTCCCACAGTCCAAAGATATGCAGGTTAGGCTAATTGGCGTTCCCAAATTGCCTGTAGTGTGTGAATTGGTGTGTGCCCTGCGATGGATTGGCACCCTGTCCAGGGTGTACCCTGCCTTGTGTCCTGGGATAGGCTCCAGGTCCCCGCGACCCTGAATACAGGATAAAGCGGTATAGAAGATGAGTGAGTGAGTAAGTGATTTCACTATCGTCACATACTGAAGTCTGTACATTTAATAAAACAAAGGGCTGAACTTATCAGTAGCTGTCCTTGTGGCTGTGGCTGGAGCCTCAGGAGTCTATATCAGTGTACATTTACGTAATGCAGTGTACATTTCATAAGCAATGAACCTTAAGGTTGCAAATCAACAAAAAATATAACATTTTCTCAGTAACTTTTTTTAAATACCGAGTGTAAAAAAAGATTAATCAGGTAAAGGCAAAGCAGGCTTGGACTGTACAACTTGGAAAGCTGAGGGGAGGATTCTAACATTCTACATCTAATAACTAGGCTTTATTGTGTGTTTTATAAGCAGGAGATTTTGAGAGTCAACAATGGAAAACTGTTTTTTATAAATTTACAGTTGAAGCTTTACTTATTAGGTATTTATTTATTCAACCACAGTGCTGTAATATTCTTGATTCTGATTGGTCAGGAGGTATGGATAAAAAAAAAAATGTGGGTAGCTGATTTTCAACATGGTGACATTTTTTGAATGGAGAAGTTTACTGTATGTAACATTTATGGAAGGAGCCTCCAGTGTCAGTGCTTTGTCACAGTCAAATAAAAAGTTGCAACTTTTTCTCAATGTCCTCAAAATAGTTCATATTTCGTGACTTCTCAGATCATTTTTCGGGCTTATTAACGTTAAGAGACGGATACGAGGATACAAAGTACAGTACATCGTGTTTTTTTTTCATTTATTCAAATTTAATTGGTGTGATCCAGGAGACATAATAAACTTTAACTAAACTTGATGATTGCATTAATTCTGTTCCCTCACAGAATTAATGCAATCAACATTGCATTTTTGCAATAAAAGCAAAAATAAATCCTTTATTGCACATAATGTATATTTTCCAATTCATGCTATATATGTCAGAACCTTTACCGGCATGTGCAGTTGCTGACCAGCAAAAACCATCCCTCATAAAGAACTTACAATTAATAACATGAATTTATTAGAGGAATATTCCTCACTGTAATCTCTGAGACGTATTGGCAGCTAATAATAATATAAAAAAAAACTCCAGGCCATAAAGCGTTGCTGGATTTAATGATTTGAACCCAAGCCAAGGCTTTCTCCCCCCCCTCCATTCCATTCTGACAATTTTCTACCGGAGGACGGCTTAATGAACGCCGTTATTACTCAGCATTCTTATGACAAATGAAAATCCTAAAATAAGTCCCTACCGCTGTGAGAAATATAGCCAAACACTAACACTGTGTTTGCCTTTGGGTCGCATGTTTCTTTTTCTTCCAGGAGTTTAGCATGCAGCGCGTGCTGCGGTTTAGCAAAAGATTAAGCGAGATCATTTATAAATATTACATAATGGCAGTGTGTAAGAGGATTACGGCGTTAAAACTCCATATCTCATTAATATCTATGAGCGCAGTTGTTCGCCATTATGCAAAAAAAAATTACAAGTCAGCTAATTAGGAAATGTTGGATTCGACTGTGACGCTAATTACAAATCGTTAAGAGCTGACCAATAAAAAGTGCTCTTCTGAATGCTAATGAGCAGTTGAGCTTTTCCAGGAGACGATTTATTCTTCTGCTTAATACAGGTGAAGAAGGCGAGCAGATGAACTTTTAACAGTCGTTTTGAAGCAGGAACGGAGCAGATTATTCTGGATCTGTCTTTGTGTGTGAGGTTTAATATCATCCTGTTGGAGGAAAATAATCAACGACAAGGTGACGTGACAAAGCAGCGGTACAGTCGGAGTACCACCCTGGCGCTGAGTATTATTCTATATCAACATGATATGAGGTTTTATATTCATTTTATTCCACAGCAATTTTAAGTTTTAACAACTGGTACGGTATGTCATACAAATTTTTCTGGTGATGTCATTATCTTTTGTCAGCTTTTACAACAATTTCATCAGCAACCACTGTTATTTTCAGCTTTGTTTAAGGTAGTTGTAAAGACTACTCCTGGGTTTTATGAGGCACAATACGTTTATGTGTGTAGTCAGCCATTTAAACGTGTGCATCATCAATAATCATTGATATCAAAAATATATACTGTAAGCTATAAGAAGTAAATAAATTATGTATCTATAATGTAGTTCAACATTGTAGTACATTAGATATAAATATCATAATTTAATTTATAAATCATAAATGTTGTAGATGAAATTGGAACAAATGTGACAAGCTGCAAAGTGTCTAAAAAGTTCAAAATTGGTTGTTTATGTAAAAACCTCAGCAGCGACCTTCTTTCCCCTCTCATCTCATCCAACCACTCCGCATTCAGCATCACCAGTATACTAATCACCGCCTGATCATCTGCACCTGTTTCTCACTGGTTCATGCCTTATGTTGGATGTTTTTTATGCTTGAATGATGGATAGGTCACTGTGTGGCTTAACAAACCAAAAACATTCCTTTGAAACTGCTCAGGTACAGGGACTGGACTGAAAATGACAGACAAAAAAAGATGACTTTAATCTTTGTCCAGTCTTACACAATTGCCCAGGTCATGCAGTTTTTAGACGCTCACTGACTGACTCCGTTCCTATAAAGACATGTTTTGGAGAGATTAGCTTCATAAGGTTTTAACGGTAAAAATGTAAAAACCCTAGATTAAGTTGTACCTGGCTCTTTATCCACTTCAGAGTAAAAAAAAATGCACAATGTCAATTTTTCTGTCTTTTTTGAATATATAGAAAAGAAAGTCTTAAATGTAAAGGCAAACCATCTTTACCACACAGCATGTGCACAGACGTACTGCTGTGTTTAGGCGCTTCGGGGGTCGCATCTTTGCTGCAACCTACTCTTCAACTCTAGTCTCTGGGTAAAATAAAAAGGTCCTTTGCTGTCTCCACTGTTGTTTGAGATATAAAATGTTCCTGTGGCTCATATTGCAAATTCAATTATTTTTTTCCCGCTAGGAAAAAACACACGTCATTGTTTTTATCGCTGTGATTAAAGATTAAACACCAGGGATAGGTGTTTTATTTAGAGAAGATTTTCATGTTAGAAGTCACTCATTGAGGAGTGGTCGAGAAGGTAGCTTGGAGGCCTCAGAGGGTAGCGTTGGCCAGTCTTGGGCAGTGGACAGGCCAGCAGGTGGAGGCAGCGAGGCTGAGGTTTGGCCCAAGGGGAAGAATCCCAAAAGAGATTGCATAGAATAAGGACCATGAGTCTTTATCCAGAACATTCTCCTCACCCCTTAAGAGATGGTTGGTCTTTATATAGGGTGCTGTTGACAACCTTTGCAGCTATAACAACTTCAACTCTTCTGGGAAGGCTTTCCACAAGGTTTAGGACTGTGCTTATGGGAATTTTCGACCATTCTTCCAGATGTTGGATGAGGCCTGGCTCGCAGTCTCCGCTCTAATACATCCCAAAGGTGTTCTTTCGGGTTGACGTCAGAACTCTGTGCAGGCAAGTCAAGTTCTTCTGCACCAAACTCGCTCATCCATGTCTTTATGGACCTTGCTTTGTGCACTGGTGCACAGTCATGTAGGAACAGGAAGGGGCCGTCCCCAAACTGTTCACACAAAGTTGGGAGCATGAAATTGTCCAAAATGTCTTGGTATGCTGAAGCATTAAGAGTTCCTTTTACTGGAAATAAGGGGCAGAGCCTGAAAAACAACCTCACATCATGATCCCTCTCCACCAAACTTTACACATGCCACAATAGAGTCAGACTAGTACCGTTCTCCTGGCAACCGCCAAACCCAGACTCATCCACTCTTCAATCCAGAAAATACGTCTCCTTTGCTCTAGAGTCCAGTGTCTGTGTGCTTTACGCTTTGCATTGCACTTGGTGATGTAAGGTTTGGATGCAGCTGTTTTGGATGCGGCCATGGAAACCCACTCCATGAAGCTCACACCGTTCTTAAGCTAATCTAAAGGTCACATGAAGTTTAGAGGTCTGTAGCTATTGACTCTGCAGAAAGTTGGCGGCCACTGTGCACCATGAGTCTCAGCATTCGCTGACTCCACCCTGTGATTTTACATGGACTAACACTTTGTGGCTGAGTTGCTGTCATTCCCAATTGCTTCCAGTTTGTCATAAAACCACTAACAGTAGAATATTTAGTCGTGAGGAAATTTCATGACTTGATTTATTGCACAGGTGGAGTCCTATCACTGTACCACGCAGGAATTCACTGAGCTCCTGAGATCGACACATTTTTTCACAAATGTTTTTACAAGTGGTGTCCAGGCCTGGTTTATACACCTGTAATATACTGTACATAAATATACACAAAAAGTACTGATTATTTCCAAAGGCCGATGCTGTACCACTTTTAGTACCGGTATACCATGTAAAACTATCCTATACCAGTGTTTTAATAAACCAAACACAGGAAGAAGTCTCTCATTATACAGCAAAACACAAAAGAACCGGCCTTCAGTTCCAATAATTTTGGAGCAGATCTTCTGAGTCTCATTTTCTTCCCGGTCCTTTGAGGCGAAGTCTAGTCAATGCTAAACTGTTAGCCATAAACTTCAATTAACCTCGTAGCACCAGTGCCGAACTAGAGATGCGTGTCTTAGCTGATGGATGGAGAACGTTCAGAGTAAGCTGACATTGTGTTTTCCATTTTAGCTGATCTGCTCTTTTAAGTAATGGACTTGAAATATAAAGGCTCACTCGGGTTTGATCTGGGTTTGGATAGAATTTCTGTGCATAAGATGTAGATTTCTGTGTATTGGCTCCCTTCCCTTTTTTGTTAATTTCACATGGCATGGAGTCAACTCACAGCATTTGTTGCGTGTGAATTTTTCTATTTCATCTGAGGATTTGTCAAAGAGCTAATAAACGGATTTGTCTCGGTTTTACATAATTTATTCATGAATAATGAGAACAAACCATGCTAAGGTTTGCGTTGTGTAAACAGAAAGCTCTCAGGAGTTTCTCTGTGGGGGGAAAAATACAGCATGGAATTTAATAAGCAAAAGAAATAATTCAAATTCGTCTGTTTAACTCTTTTGATGAGGTTTATCAACAGCATCAAAACATAATGTGTTATGTTATTTGATATTAATGTATATCATTCTCTTGCTGGTGAGTTTTAAATGTTTTTTGTCAATCCTGAGTGATCTTAATATTTTTACTGCTTGCGCTGAAATTATCTGCAAATTTATTTGTTTAAAAGAAAATGCTGATGAATGTTACTTTTATGTGTGCCGTTGTCATAGTAGCGCCAGCAAGGCGATTAGTCACATAACTGATCATTCTCAGCAGTGTTTCATCTTACCCTTATTAGCACCATTATTTCAAAGGTCCCATATTTTTCAATTTCCTTAACAACTTAACACACGTCTCAGAACTCGACCAAAATGCTCCAGCTGGAATACCCCTGAGATAATAACTCCATACAGCAACTTCTTTTTATTTTCTTCCTCTTGCAAATCTGAGCCACGCCCCTCCAGGGAACAGCAGAACTAAAGAATTGGTTGGGGGGAGTTGCTCTTCTTACATGATGTCACAAATGATATGGAAAGTGTAATTGGCTTGTTTACACCCTGGCTAAGGACAAAGAGACTTTGTCTCACTTTTTTTCTGTTTGTACACGCACCATCTAAAGGATGGAAAATAACTAAAAAGTAAGTTCTGCATAGTATGTCCCCTTTAACTTCCATTTACATGTTCCTGTGTCTAACTTTTGTTGTTGTGCATGGAGCATGTTGTCTCTTATGACTAAGCATTACTCCTAGCCTTTGTGTTCCTTGCTTCCAAACCACAGTTCTTTTTTATAATTATTTTTTATATTTCTGGGTTTTGTTTAAACGTTCATTACTGTTCCAGCTGATTATGTGCTATTTGGTTCATCTTACTCCTGAAGCTGATGCTTTAGAAACTTCTATGGGTTAAATTTCCAGTATCCAGTAAAAGTGACCATAATTAAGCAATATCACATGAGAGGGAGTTCTGTTGTAATGATTATCAGCACATGATTCAGCACAACAGCACGACCTTTTGTGCAGAAGTTCCACAAACACTATTTATCAACCAATACACCAACTCATAGACTTACATGACTTGGGGAACTAACTAACCTTGACTGGCGGAGCTGGCAATTAACAGTTAGCAAGCATAAATTCTTACTGGCATTATGTAGCCAAAAGGTGAGGAGAATAAACCATGAAGGTGGTTATGAGATTTACTTTATATTTCCACTTTAGAATATCAGCTCCATTAACTTCCGGGTTCCAGGGTTGAATCCCGAATAGTGTGCCCTTGATCAGGGGTTGAAGTTTGCTTAAACACCTGGGACATGAAGTGATTACATACAGTTAAATGTCTCAGTGCTGTTATGCTCTTCATCACCACTCATGAAACGTCTCTCATTCTTCACCATATGAACCTTTTCTAATGGTTTATGTGGTTTGTACAGCGTACATGTCACCGTAAACAAGCTGTTACCATAGAAACGGTGGCGAATCTGAAAGAACGTGTTCATATACTGTACAAATGCATGACGCTTAGAGCGGCTGTTCTAGAAAACTAATCAACAACTTATGGTGAACAAAGAGCATATAAAGAATGTTATATAAAGACAAAGTAAAGTAGAGGAGTGCACATTTGCAAGTAGCGCACAGACACACCTTTAAAAAAAATTCAGACACAGATATGGGCTGAGAAATAATGATGAAAAATAAGAATCTATCTTGGGAGGGAGAGAGCGAGAGAGAGAGAGAGAGAGAGAGAGGGAGATGCAAGTGATTAATGAAGGAAGTTTTTAATTACGTAAAACAAGCCTTAAAGCAGTGTTCTCTTGCTGCTCACCCCTTTCTCTCTGCTTCTCTCTCTCTGCTTCTCTTCTCTTCTCTCTCTCTCTCAGTATCTGTCAATGTATCTTCTGTATTTCTATTACCTCTCTCTCTCTCTTTCTCTTTCTTTCTTTCTCTCTCAGCACTGCTGTTAGCTTCACGTGGTGTGTGTGGGAAAAGATTAATTAGTTTTCTAAATGACTGCAGTGATCGAGATGACACGTGTGTGTCTGTGTGTGTGTGTGTGTGTGTGCGTGCACACGAGTGTGTATTGTCTGAGAGTAAGCCCATGTGGTTTCTCCACAGCTATGAATCACCCTGTTAGATAAAAACAGTCTCTAAAGGCAGTCATAATGTCAGATCAGTAATGTCACAAACCTGTGCAGGTCATGTTCTCTGGCTCTGTGCATTTCTGATCGGTCGGGACGGTGTGGATTAATTTTCCAGAACAGCAGCTCTGACAGTAGTGCGGCAACACATGACAGGTTTATATTAATTGTATTAATTGTATATTATTGTAATATGATATCCTTATTGATGCTCCATATAAACGTGTGTAATTGATGATAAAATCCACTCTCTCTGTCTCTCTCTCTCTCTCTCTCTCTCTCTGTCTCTCTCTCTCTCTCATACACACACTCACACACACAGAGTGCCTGGGATAAATTCATCTGCCCCTTTCATCGCTCCTCCTTTTGCTCATTTGGACAGTCTGGATTTGGGGACAAAGCCAAAGAGATGAGTCACTCAGTCCAGATGAAATGACGGCACCGAACACCATCCAAACACAACACCAATAAAAGTCCAATAAAAGGTCAGGAAGAAACAAACACACGCTGCGATTTGTCCATTACAGCTGTAGGTTTCCCACTGTGCTAAAAACACACAGATAATTGCTAGCGTTAAGTCAACACTTTTATCTTCTCCCTGTTCTATCAAGCACGTTGTTGAGGTTGGACTGAAAGGCTCCTGTGAAGCCACGACAACATCACGCCTCCCTTTCCTGTAAATGTCAAAGCCATCTGTCCTTCTCATGGCCTCTATTTTTATTTTATTTCCCCCCACCGTTTCCAGACAGAATCGCTTTTTTTATTTCTCATTCAAACGCTGTTAGAGCTGGAGGTGAGTGCCGTCATCGACATTTAAGACCTTTCGAAAGGATGAGCTCATGGGTTTCACTTTATCCTTGGTGTCCAAAACATCAAAGAGGTGATGTGTGACACCATCACGTGTCAGTTACTGTATTAATTAATCTTTATGTCATGGTTAAGCTTGGACTAAACAATCCTGTCAGACTTACGAACGTTTCGGAGGTTTTATTTTGTTCCTAGGTTTGTGTCTTTATAATTAACGATAATCAGGCATAAACCACCAAGCTGCTGATTGACACATAGCCACTATCTATCTATCTATCTATCTATCTAATCACTGTTTAATAGGTTCCGAACTATAAGTACCATCAGTCAAACAATGTTGGGAATAATTTTTTTAAGAGGGTCATATTCGAGGTTGATGATGTCATCCCACTTCACCCCCTCAGGTAGCGATGGTGCAGGTGTTTGGGCCCGATCATCATAGCCTTTTGCATGCTCAAAAAGTCATGGAAATCAGCACACAGGTTGAAATCGACTGCTATTAAGGATGCCTGAGCAGCTGGACCCTGGGCGTGGCACAGGACCATCAGGGTAGATTTTGCTGCATACAGTAGCTCATACACACTTGTACATGTATATATGTAAAACTCTACACATTTAGATCTCGCTGAGCTGAGCAAATATCGCTCTGCATGTCATTGACAGATTAAACGGTGTCACTTGCATTGGTGTCACCTTATGCAGCACCTCATGATGTCATCCCACACAGTTTAATCTGGTTAAAGTGAAAGTCTGAGAAAGAATTGGAAGTAAAATATTTTAAGAATTAGATGAAAAGTTTTAACCTTTAATCTTTTTCATTACATGAGATACATTATTAGTTAGGCTTGCACATTAATGCTCCAACCAGCACAGGCGTTGTAGACCACTGCGTATGGAAATATATTCATGAATCAAATAACGTTGTACAAATAAACAGAAACAAAAACACAGGACGGTTCAAGCGTTATGGATGTGACATTTGGACTCGTATCAGTAAACACAAAGCCTCCGAGCACAGGCAAGCTCAGTATCCATGAATTCATTTGCATAACTTTTAACATAATCTTTTCAACTAAACACAAAAATCCTCAAAGTTCTTATAATCATTACCATCCTGAAAATATCCAGCGTTTTATCACATTATGGGTGTGACATTAAACAGACTAAAGTTTATGAGTGTACAGGTTTCCTGCAACCTCTGCACATTTTACAGACAGCTGCAGATGATGTTACCCCTTGTACCATGAAAGAGACTCGAATAAAAAGAAAACGTGCAAATTTGAAAATGGTTGGAACAAATGATTTCACATAAATTGGCCTCATGGATGTGACGTTTTAAACCAGTGGTTATTGCTGACTTTTTCTGTTTTTTTCCTCCCTCTTTCTTTTCCTCTCTTTTTCTTTGTAGTTTTGGGAGTCATCAACCTCAGCACTGGACTTTACTGTTTTATTTACAAGTAAATGTGTTAAGTTTAAAATTAATTAAAACAAGTAGAATTAAGTCCCGTCATGCTCACCGTCCCCTGAAACTGTAAAAGAGTGATGGATCTGAATGTACTCTCGTTTATTTTTTCAAAAGATAGACACAGTATTTTTGTTTTTCAGCCAAAACAAAGTGTTATAACTGTATGGAGACAGACAGATTACAGACAGACAAATGATAGGAAGCACATTAGCATATTCCGGTTAGACAAAATGATTCCAGAGAGACAGGAAGTATTACCATATAAGGAATGGGGCAGCGCAATGAGGGCTTGTTTTTATGGACCTATTACAAAGGAGATAAAGAGACAGAGAGATGGGAAAGTTCACACAATATCAGAAAACCTTATGAATGGCTTTTGCAAACCCACTTTCAGTTTGCTAATAAAGCAAGATCAGAAAGCCCTGGCTGTCCCATGGTAGAAAAAGATAGATGTGACAATGACCGCAGCTATAAAATCACCAGCTGCAACAAAAACAATGCATGCTTGTGTAGCACATGCAGATCAAACCATGTGATTTGAGGCATCACTGTAATTCAGTAAACATTTCACTATATTATAACTAACTTTATAAAGAAAAATATACATTTTTGCTCAAAACTTTTAATAGTCATCATTTATTTATATTTATTTTATGTATAAATGCTACAATCTATATAAATAAAAGAAAGGTTTTGGTCTGTAATTCTCTTTTTCAATGATATCTTTACGTTTCATACAAAGCATCCAAAACAAGTCTGTCTGTATGTCTGTCCAGCTGATTTTGTCACAGCATCATGCAAACCCCGCCTAGACAGAATTTAATGAAACATTGCCAGTCCATTTTGGTATTTGCTTGAAGTTAAATGCTGTTTTTGGAGAATATAGCAATTTTTTTTCCTCGAGGTGGAGGCGTCACTCAATAGAGACTAGCGATTCAGCACTTTTGCCTTGAGGTGCACATTACAATCAATGCACCTTACAAACTGTCACAATCCTTGCCAAACACAAACAAAAGCGCGACACAGCATGACTCACTCCAAAAACTCGTGAGCCTGACGCCATAAATGAAATCAAAATGTTGAGTAGAAGGGAAATTATGAGCAGTTATGTGTCAGATGCTGATCATTTTAGCTTATTTTTAGCTTTACCCTTTTAACTACTTCTACTAACTCTTTACCTGTAAAAGATGGGTAGAAAATATTAAATGAACGCATCAATGAAAGAACCCAATTATTTTAAGCTATCCCGGGTGATCTGATTCAGCCAATAGACACAGCACATGCTGAACTTCTGACCTTACATTTATATCATAATAGCAAAGTGCTTGCTTGCTTGCTTTCTTTTTTAACTTAGAAATTAGTGAAGCATGGCCAATATGATAACAGGTTATTTTTCACTTCAAAACAAAGTTTTGTTATCAAGGTCTAATAGTAAGTGCTTTTTCTCCCTCCTGTTTTGCTTATTACAGATTTAATGCATTTGCCGGTTGAGGCACAAACTCTGGCTTTTTATAGTTATCTCTATGAGATGCTCATTTATACGACATTAGCTCTATGGGATGGAACGCTGTTAATTTTATAGCCAAGGTGTTCGCTAACTGGCAGCATTAGCCTGTGATCTCTGATTCTGAGGCTAAAATGTACACAAACCTGTGGGTGGCTTGCTGCTCGAGTGCAAGCTCTGGCTGGGGTATAAATAGGTGTGAAATGTTTCATTTAAAGGTGTGTTTATCTATGTAGGCTGACACGTGAACCTTGGAGCTAAAGTATCCTATAAGCTTAATATCTCACCTTGTGTTTGTGGTATGTGTGTGCACGTGTGCCGACTGGCACAGAAATGGGAAATTCTAAATTTCAGAGCACCCTCGCTAAAAAAAAATCAAACAACCCCAAAGCACCATCAGAAGGAAATCTCTGGTCCCACCCCTGCCCCTGTGATATAACATTTAAATACATCTATTGACATTTGTGTACATAAATTACATAAAATAATGTACAGAACATATTTTTTATATACTGTGTAATATATCTGTGTAGGGTCACAGAGGGCCTCAATCCTATACCAGGGATCTCAGTAGATGAGGCATACACAAGCACACACAAACACACAATCATACAATTTAGAAACATAGATCTGTCTAAACCACATGGGTTTTTGGACTGTGGAGGAAACCCGAGTACCCGGAGGAAACCCACCAAGCACGGACTCTATAACTGCAAGGTGACAGTGCTAAGCACAAAGCCACCATGCCATTAAGTATTGATAGCTATACACAGTTCTGAGAGTAAATCTCCCTTCATTTCTCTATATTAAAACGAACTTTTCTGCTAACTTCTCTGCTTCCCATCTGAAACACTGGCCTCCCAGGAACTCCTTTAATGGCCCAAACATGTGTACTATACTATACACTCGAAACAAAGGTGTGGAGATCTATCACGCAGAAGTATGGATCTCCTAACAAACTCCACCATATCGGTGAGTTAAAACTCTTAAACTCGCTTGCACACATCACACACAAACACAATACAGTCCTAAAGACAAAAAGATCTGAGGAATGTTTCCGGTTCACTCCTACAGTATTTATAACCTGCAGATGCACTTCATCAGATGATGTCACCTGACCGAGGTTATATAAGCCAAAAATTTGGCGTGTTTGATACACACATGCTTC
>JAOVVA010000019.1:1782291-1797513 GCA_028565275.1 Leiocassis micropogon
ACAAGATGCTGCGCTCCAATGCCGCACTGCTTGCGTGACTGGACGTCCTTTCAGACAAAATTGATCTGAGGAATGTTGAATGCCCCTTGTATTATAAAAATAATTTATTTGGTGTGTGTGTGGTTCAAACGTTGTAATGCAAAAGTCTTAATGGCTTGACAGAAAAATATGAAACATACACTTCAAATCTTTGTAATAAAAGATCATGGACTATTCTGAATCTGGATTTCTGGATCTTTACTGTAATCTAATCATCATAGATCATGGATGGCTTTAAACCAGTCAAGACTGAGACTTACAACCTACTGGCCCTTCCCATACTTAGTGAGCTACATTACAAATTATATACCATACTGTATTTAAAATGTATATACAAAAGAAATCTTCTAATTATTAAAAACATTATAATACATGACCAGTTGTTTTCACTATTAATTAGTCATTGCAGCTGAAAGTAAACCCATAAACTGGCCTGTATTAGCTTTCCAATTTGCACAATCCTGTTCAAACATAGCATTACCATCCTGAACTGTGCCAATTTTTATAATTGACTTCAACCTAAAAAGGATGAATTTAATATTCCAGTAAGGGTGAAATATATGCAAATACGTAAAGCACTTGTAATTGTGTGATTAATCAAAAAGCTTTTTTTCCCCTCCAAAGTGATTTACAACATTCGGCAGAAAGCTAACTTTAAGCAAAGATTTGAACTTTTGCTAGTTGTCCTAGTTCTACAGGTGATTTGATTGTTTTTTTTTTTTTTTTAGATGGTTTATATAGATTATGATTGAGATGTTGGAGCTTTTAAAATAATGATCGTGTTGTGCTATTAAGTCTAAAATGATGCTCAAGACTCCAGGAGAGACGATGGCTTTCTGAGCATTCTTCCCACCCAAACTTCTTCAGCCCAGCTCCAGCCATAAGACTCCCACATCACCTCCTTCCTCCGTCCAACTTCCATTTGTCCTTCTCTCACCTCCATCTTCAGTGTGTTCCTCTTTCTCCTTTTTCTCCACATGACCGATCATGTTGATGTCCACTCTTAGTGCGCTTAATGCTGCGCTCCCATCAGCCACCACGGAGCGACCTTCATTTCTCAGGGCGAGATGTAAAGGTACTGATGTGACCTTTTGACCTCTTCTGCTTGGATCAGACATTGACAAGATCCTGGTGCCAATCAGCACCTGTACCTGCCGTGAAACAGCAAGTGTGGATGGCCAATCACAGGAGGAGCCGCCGTCCTTAATCTCTTAATGCTTTTACAACTTCTCCAAGGTGACCGCTCTCACTCTGGGAACCTTCAGTTCATGTAGATGAAGCAGGAAAATGGTGCATTTATTAATGACTCATAACACAAGTGAGGAACTGGTGGACTGAATTTCATATGAATTACCTGATTTATGACCTCTTCTACAGTAAGTTCATGATGTAGTACTTACTAGATGTATGGTTTTATAATAGGATGTGAACTTTCCCATGCCTCTATGCTCATAAAACAACCCTGCTCATTGTGCTTCAAGATTCCTTATGTGGTAACACTTCTCATAGCCCGTATCCAGTCGAATATACATAAGCACAGCTCAGGCCTGCTGGAACTCTTTTGTTTAGCTGGAAAATGCAAATGTATTTCCTATCGTCTGTCTGTCTCCGGGTTACTCTATGACCTATGTGGTAATGACCAGTTCTTTTAATGGACGAGATGTACGTGACATAGGTCACATGGCCAAAAGCTTAAATATGCCCCCTTTGCTGATAATAAACAGAGGTCTTCCTCGTGTGTGTGTGTGTGTGTGTGTGTGTGTGTGTGTGTGTGTATCTCTTTCCCCATTCACCCAATTTTTAAAACTTTTTTTTTTTAGTATTATAAATTGTAAACCCTAATAATTCTTGAACCTAATACTAAACCAGTCAATATTTTATATCCTGTCTGGAAAATACACTAGAGATGTTAGTGATTAATGGTTAATCGATTAATTGCCATTAAGTATTTAACCTATTAAAAATGTATTAACCGATAAGGTTTGTTTTGCATGTAGCACTAACCGCAACAGCCCCCGCTGTAAGCTAACCTTACAGATTCCTTCCCTTCCCCTTTTGTCATCTTTATTTTCACATACAGCTCTGTGATAAAACACTTCCTCTGACAATTCTTCAACAATTTTGCAGGCAGGGCTCACCGTCCTGCTAAAAGAGGTCAGTGCCATCTGGGATCATCGTTTCCAAGAAGTGGTGTACTTGTCAAATTAACAAGCCATGTGAATGCCAGGATCCAAGGTTTCCCAAGCATCACATTCCCCAAAGTGTCACACTGCCTCCGCCAGCTTGTCTTCTTCCCAGAGTGCATTCTGGTGCCATCTGTTCCCCAGGTAAGTGACATACACTCACCTGGCCATACACATGATGTAAAAGAAAACCAAGACCAGGCCACCAGGCCACCTTCTTCCGTTGCTCTAGGGTCCAGTTCTAATGATCATGTGCCCATTGGTAGGCGGTGGACATGGGTCAGCATGCGCACTGTAACCAGTTTTTGAATATGCAGCCCCATATGCATCAAACTGAGATATACTGTGTGGTTTGACTCCTTTGACTCCACTGATGTTGTATTATTACAAATTCCCCAGGAATGTGGACTGTGTGAGAAAGACTAAGAAAGTGATGGAGAGGGATCACGAGATACACAAAGAAAAGAATTATAAAATTATAAAATTATATAAATAATAAAAAATTAGAATAGAAAAATTAACACTAAAACTATACTACACGCCCAGACTGTTGACGCAGTACATGAGGGATGGAGGTAATGCTGGGAAAAAACTTAAGACGTATTAAATGAAACATTTACTTACAAAAGTGTAGCAGTTAGTTATATTTAGTAGCATTCTGGCATCTTTGCTTAACATAATGTCGTACTGTTTTTCATATTTATGTAGGGCACAAGCATTGAGTCACAATGAGATGCTGTGATCAGAGGATTCATTCTCTACCTTAGTGAAAAGACAGAGGAGGTAATAACGGACTTCCAGGTAAAGAAAATGTACCTCTGATTCATAGCCCTGCTTGTATGAGAAAGGGCCAGAGGCTATACAACAGCTGGGGATAAACAAAGCAAGCACTATTTTTTTTACATTTATGTACTCACTTTCGTATGGGAAAGGTGCGGGTATTTACATCCTATACTTACCTGTAGGGAAAATACATATTGTAGATTAACCCAGCTATTTTTATACTCACCTGTTATGCTTAACATGTAGAAAGGAATCCTTAAAATGTTTTATCTAGCATGATAATTATGGTTTATAGAATTTTCTACATAACATCACATGAAAATGTAATGTGTGACTGCTCAACAGTAGTAGAGGATGTTGTACTTGCTTTCCTCTTTTAACCAAAGTGACTAACAAAATGGAATAAAATGAAGATGTGACTAGAAGGAAAAAATGACGAGAACACAAAAAATGACAGGGTGCATTGCTAGCCTGAGTACACCACTACATGACTACATGTGATCTTACCAAACCCATCCGAGCTGCAGCAGTGTCGAAAGGTTAAAAGGATTAGGAGCAAAAATGGTGCTAAAAACTAAATGTAATAAAACGAAGATAACTAGAGACAGTTCCTGTAGAAGCAGGGGCTGAAAGATGGTGCACTTCTTTTCTTGGGAAAAAAACAGTGAAAATGGCTCATTTATACCCAAAAGTCGTTCCCAAGATCTAAGCATTTATACTAGCTGCGAGTCCAATGAGTGTGTGAGAGTGAAGGGGCATGGACGTTAACCTAGTCCCCATGACGACAGGCGCGGCTGTACAGCTCACTCACATACTGTATAGACAACCTAACATGATCCCTTGCATTGACTTAAACAGGGAAGCCAGTCTTCTAATTCTGAGCCAGATATCTCAGGAACACTTGGTACTAGAGCATTGGTTTGGATTTGTTTGAGAGAGAAGAACACTTTGAACGCTTTTCTTTAAGATTTGTTGGAGTTTGTGCAAAACTGAGTACAAATCAGCAGCTCAGATACAGAGGTATTTTTTTACTGATTCATTGCATCTACACTTCAAACCTCCATTCATTTTCAATGGAGTGAGTTTAGAAACAGTTTTATATGGACATCTAGAGAAAGTTCATTTAACCACCTAAGTGCCGGAACAGATAACAGTCTAGTGTGCTAGTAAAGTGATTTGAGGTAAGTGGGAGCTGGACCAGAGAAGGGAAGTTGTTGGGTGGTGTGGGTGAATTTAGGAAGGTTGAAAACAAGTCATGCATCTGCTTTCTGGATCAGTTTCATATGTCGAATGGCACACATAGGCAGACCGGCCAGGAGAGGAGCCTTAAAATGACAAGGGACTGAACAAGCACTGGAGTGGCCTGTGTGGAGATAAATGGATGAATCCTTCTGATGGTGATAGATCAGGGTTACCCCAAGGTTGTGGGTAGTGACTGAAGGATCCTGATGGAGGATGAATCACCTGGGATGAACAGCAGTTTGGTTTTGCTGAGATTAAGTTTCAGTGGATGAGGTGCCAGCCACAATGAGATGTCTGCCAGACATGCTGAGATACCTGAGTGTCCGAGGGACAATAGGAAAGAATGTATCATGATTGTCATGAGAGTGTCATCCCATAACAATGGTTCGAAAACCCAGGTGAGGATAAACCCTCACCAAGAGATAGAGTGAGTATAGGAGGAGAACTGAAGATCACCTCCATGTCTTCTCATATGATTGACCTTCTAGGTAGGCTTGGTTAGTAGCCTTACTACTTTCGTCTAACATCTTTGTGATCATCAAAGCCATGGATTAAGATCTTCACAAGCTAGGCTAAATAGCTGGATAGCGTTTTTGGTATTCCAGATATCACACATGCTCGTACCCACCTGATGCATCTATGCTCTGGAACGAAGCTACCATCAAAAACTTAAATACACCTTTAAGGTTATCAGATCTTTCTGATATGGAGCTGGAGGATGTGGTGGTGCTTGATTTTGTTGTTTAAAGTAAAGTCCTCCAGAGATCACCGTGATATAATCATAATTTTGGCTTTATAAGTCTCAGTATATGTATATAATCAGTATATGAAAAAAATCTAATAATGTTAAAGATGATAAATTGAATGAGTCACTAGTGTCCAGACTTAGAGGTTAGTTTTAAAAACATCATTCTTTTACAAATCAGTACTTTGCCAGAGGCCTTATGAGAGTGAGAATTAAGGAAAGTTATTAATTATTCTGGTGTATAATTTTGTGCCACTACTTACTGAATTCTTCCCCATTTTTAAACTTGATTTAATTTTGTACCTTCATGTTTCAACATTTCAAATATTTGTATTTATTTAACCAATAAAAAGACGACATGCTTTTAACGCAGTGTTAATTGTTAACGACCCATGTCATGAAAATTTAATTAGCACACATTATCGTACCATTTTTACATTTTTATGTCACTAAAACAACATGGTTGTGTTTGAGAAACATGATGGTAACATGATGAAACGGAAAGCAAACATCAGTGTGTGTATAACAGATTGGAAGCCGTTGGTAAGGGGTGAATATCAGGTGCTTATCTAGAGACACATAGTGTTTAGTGCAGTTTAATTTTCTCCTGCTTGTTTTATACTTTATTACTGTTTGCAGATGAACCTTTTATCTGCGCACTTCATCTGCAATTTTCACTCGAGCGTGTTTGGTTTCTGTCGAAGAAATAAGCCAAACAAACCTGGAGAGTGAGGAAAAGACTTCCTGTCAAGTCACCAGGATAAAGTCTGTAATTACACCTAGAGGCAACCAGGGTCAGTTGTATGCTTTATTTCTTCGAGGGTCATGATACCCGTTTTTGTGTCTGGGGGGGCTTGAGAGAAAATGATCATTTGAGTTAATTTAAAAGTATAAAATTTCATTTTCCACACGTCAGCATTAGCAGCAGTTGGTAGAACAGCTGCATTGATTTACTGTATGTCAGCGTAGCAAAGATATGCGAGAGCTGATAATAACTTCACATTATCGGTCTTCAGTGTCTAATTTGTGTTCAACTTACAGCAAAAACTCCCCCAGAGTCTCATATCCTCATCTCTTTATCCACACTCATCCTCATTCATGTCAGAGCTGTAATGAGGTGATTGGAGCAGGTTGTTATCAAGATGTAAGACTCACTGAGTGCTTTTGCTACTCCTAATGCTAGGCTAATTCTTATTCTATAAGCTTCATGTTCGGCTCGTTCTGTTCTGTCCTCTTATTACATGGATCTTACTTACTGTGCTTGAATTCATTTATGTAATGAACATGAATTTTCTTTATACTTCTATTATTGGAATGCTTTCCTGAGAACACTGGGTAATTAAAGGAGAATCAATCAATCAATCAATCAATCAATCAATCAATCAATCAATCATTCAACTTCTATACTGCTGATGTATATCCTATATAACTTCTATGGGCCTGGTGTATATCCTAGGAGACTTAGGCTATGAGGCAGGATACATTCTGGAAAAGGTGCCAATTCACTGGAGGGTACACACACACACACACACACACACACACACACACACTGGCCAATTTGGAAACGACAATCAACCTAAACTTGTCTGTCTTCTGACTGTGGGAAAGTACCCAGACTCCATGCAAACTCCATGCACACAGACCCAAGGCAGGGATCAAACCCTCAACCATGGAGGTGCGAGGCCAACCGCCCATCAATCAATGAATAAAACCTATCGCTGTTCTCTGCCATTTTTAACATCAGTTAAGATCATATCATTATTGCACTGAGGTTCAGACAAGGTTGTTTCAGGGTTCTTGGCTTTCTAAAGAGTTTTCTCTTGGTATCATTTCTGATAAGGAAACAGAGACATACTGAACACAGAACCTTCAAGACATCCCCCAGAGGAACAAATCCTCTGAGTCAAAAGAGTGAGTATTCACATTCACAGTATTCTTAGAGGTTGTGAAAGTCCTGAAAGACAGGCAGCAAGAAAAACAGATAACAGGTTGATATCTAAGACTAAAGAATACAGTATTTTACAGAGTTTGTGGAGTTGTAAAGTATTTTAAACACAATTTAAACTGTGCAACACTTGTAGAGCTGGCAGTTAGCATTGTTATCATCTTACCTTACTTCATTCCATCTTGCTTTGCCTGTACTGATGCATCGCCCCAAACTGCTATCAGGCATTTACTCCGTCCCCCGTCCAGGGACTAGTGATCTCCATTTTCCATTCTGCGGTTGTCCTGAAAACAAGGGTAATTTAGGTGCACAGAAAATTCAAGGTAGTGGTAATAGTGCCAAAAGTGGGGAAAAAAGACTCTTAGTGACCTCTTAAAATATAGCAACTTAACTTGCTACAAAATTATAGTTATTTATTTCTATCTTCACTTCTTCCATCATCTTCCTGCTCATCTTTCAACAAGTTTTTACCATGGATTATGATTGGATTCTCAGAATGGACTCATGCATTCATGGATGCACTACCCACCGTTATGTCCGTTATGTCACTGGCAACCTGATGTGGAAACTCAAGTCCACATGATCACATGGTATGGACCTGGATCCATGGTGAAACCTCGTTGGAATCAGACTGCATTAAAGCAATCTGATTCCAAATTGATTCCAATCTGGACATGCCAAAAATCGGATTTGGGCATGGAAGTTTGAGCAAGGCCTAGGGTTTCATTGCACAGTTTCTCAATAGACATTTCAAGAACTATTTGAAGACCTTTGATGAGAATGGTGATGCTGACCATATTGAGTACTTGCACAAAAGGTCAGATTTGTCTAAATGTCTAATCTGATGCCTGATAGATTATTCAAGTTATTGCCTTTTATATATGGATGAAATCATAAAAAATAAGCTGGAAAAAAAAGTAAAGCCTGGCATTAGCAAACAAACAAAAAGTTAAAGTTCATATTAAAAAGCACACATAAGGCCAAACATAATGGTTGAAATGCACACGTTAATGCGACTAATTACAGGAGACAGGAGAAGGTGACAAGCGAGGGCGAGGTTCAGGGCAGAGCTGACTCAAGAGGAAAACAGGATGCAGGGATATACTGTACAGTGATTCTGTGTAATAACCCGAATTACCCAGGAGCGTTACTGTGAAAATGCTAAACACAAAATAACTTTATAATAAACAGATGAAAACAAGAACTGGCATTGTAGGAAACATGCTTAAATTAAATTCAACATAAAACTTATGTTTATTGATAAATAAAAGTAGTTATTAGCATTAAACTAAAAATTAACATTACAGTGAACAAACTAAAACACAAACTAGTATTATAGAAAAGTAGTTTCACATAGTTGTGAACAGGCAAAAACATATTACATGGGGTGTTCAAGTCAAACTGGGACTTTTAAAATACATGGTGAATAAACGTGCAAAAGTGATTGAAATTTACTGAAGACTTCAAGCACAGTACGGTGATGAGACTCAGCCGCAGTAAAACATTTGAACGGTGCAAAAGTTTTAAAGAAGCATCTTAGAATGCAGCTTAAAACACTAATTAATATTATAAGAAGCAGATAAAGCATAAACTAGCATTGAAGAAGAGATCAAACTGTCAAGTGCTTTGTTAATTCCGAAGGTCACATGACTCTGGTACAGTTAAACCCCACCTGCATATACGGACGTTGTGCAGCTGAGAAGCCGCGATAATGGCTCTTACCGCGCTGATAAAAACCTGTGTGTACTTTGATTCTTCCTCTTTGCTTGGTTAGAAGATTAAGAGGAGCTGTGGTTATCTTCAAGCCTGCTAGCTCTCGGTACGGATCTTAGCCAGTGTTTATCTCTCGTTTGGACTGCACGACTTCCCCCTCCACCCTAAAGACATCTAATCTCTGCATAGCGATTCTCACTAGTTCATTAGGAGCACTTCCAGCTCTGACAATTTAGCACTGGGGTTTCATGGAGCTGAAAATGGTGTTTTGCACAGAGCTAATTGGCTTCATTTTGCAATGCTAATTATCTACACACACCCAGACACACACATACACACACACACAAAGAAACAAATATTGATGAATCCTACATCTCGGTAGACGCTTGCTCAATGCTATCAGTCAGATTAATTTGTTTACTTGGAAAGCTAATCTGTCAAAAGGAATCTCCAGATACCGAGCAAAAGCAAACAAATATGATTATGCAAATATAAAGTGGGAAAAAATAAGCCTTATCAGCATTTTATCATCATCTGATAGAAAATGTACTGTATCTGTTATAAGGGCTTGCTGCATTTATTTTTCATTTCATTTAAACAAAGCAGTTAGTCGAATTTGAGTGTGTTTGAATTTTACTAAACTAAGTGTGTTGAACTTGATTTCGGGAAACAAGCCAATTTTTGATACAAACGCTCGGTATGTGGGTTTCTGATGAGCTGGATAAGCAGCTATCTTAGGCTAGCATTAGATTCTGTTTGTGGGAGTTAACCAAAAGCTAGTCGGCTTTACAGTGTATGATATTTGGCTAGATATTCTTGTACATCCTGATTTAAGATGCGTGGAGATGCAACATTTAATACGACATGCTCACATCACCACCATCACGATCCAAGGTCTACAGTATTTATTTCATAGGCTGTTCATATGTTCAGTAACACTGATAATAAATGCTAGTATAAAGTTACATTTTTGAACCCATGTAAAAAAAAATCAAGTTCTATCTATTAATGTTACTAAAACAAACAATTTCATCAAGTTTGGTTCCCATAATGTTGTTTAGCATTTGTTTAAGAAGGTTTTACAGTTTTGGTTCCCGTAACTTACATTTACTGCATTTGGCAGACGCCCTTAGTCAAAGCGAATTACGTTTTTATCTCATTATACATCTGAGCAGTTGAGGGTTAACGGCCTTGCTCAAGGGCCCAACAGTGGCAATTTTCACAGGTGTGGGGTTTAAACCTGAGATCTGAACCATAGTCCAATGCCTTAACCACTTAGCTACCAACTGAGCTAATTATTTTACATTTGTTCAAAACGCATTTTTCAAGTTTGGTTCCCAAAATGTCATGACAAATGCATCTCCTTTTACTGTGCTATTTACTTTCACAGAAACTGTGGAATTATGTACAGTATGCTCTTGTTACTTATTTCTCATTGAGTGTCTAATTAGTTAGTGTGTCCATACCCTCGTGTTTCATTGTGCTGTTTGTTTAATGCTTTCTGGCTGTTTAACACTCTACTGTATTTTTTCTTCTACTTTAATATAGTCATATCCATTTCCCATCTGTCCCCCATCAACCAGCCAGGCAGGGCACAGGCTATCACGTGCTTCCACTGACTCTAGCCCTAACCTCCGTCAACTTCATTTTTTTCTTTAGGGGTGGCCTAACACATTTGGGATAAAAGCAAATCTATCTTTTTGGCATGCTTAGACTTTCCAAAAAACACAAAACACAAAACACACACTTGAAAAATTTTTACTTTCCTTTGTGGTAATTTAATCACCATCTGGTGATTAAATTTATCATGGAGAAGACATGCCGTTAAAAGGAAAACTCAAGTTGTACTGTTATTTACTGGCAAATCACACAGTTAAATGACTGACAAAACCACTCACTGCCCCCCCCCCCAAAAAAAATATAAATAAATAAATATATAAATAAATAAGTAAAATTAATTAAATGCAAAAATTATTGCAAAATACATGCTAATTAAAATAGTTTTAATCACTTTTAGATATACAGATGGGTCTCCAGTGTGAGAGCTTTTTTGTTGCTTTGTTCAGTTTGTTGCTAGTTTATGGTGGGCGTGGCTCAGGTTTAGCTCATTTACATAGACACTGAAACGGCATGTTTGGAGGAGGCATCTGTGGGATATTTCAGCTGGGGTATTAACATGCACACACACACACACACACACACACACACACACACTTTCATTCTTTGGCATGAAACGTCTAATTTCATATTATATTGATATATATATATATATATATATATTCATATTAATATTTAAAATTATTCTTTAAATGCAATTACATTAAATAATGTAGATTAAAAATAAATAGAGAATAAACAATATGAAGAAATGAGAATGATCATTTTACTGTGCTGGAAAAAATTAGGCTGCAAAGTTCCTAAATATACAGTTTAAAAACTGGTTGTTTATGTAAGAACCTCAGCAGCGACCTCATTTCCCCTCTCGTCTGTTTCAACCACTCAGCATTCAGCATCAGCAGTATACTAATCACTGCCTGATCATTATCTGTACCTGTTTCTCACTGGGTCAGGCCTTAAGTTAGATGCTTTTTTTTATCTTCAATGATTCGTAGGTCACTGTGTGACTTTACAAACAAAAACATTCCTCTAAAACTGCTCTGGTACTGGGACTGGACTGATAATGAGAGACTAAAACTTCGGTCCTTTAGAAAGTCTGAAAAAGTATTCCTCAAGACTATATTAAAAATACAAAAAAGTCTGGAGCTTTGGAAGCAAAATATAAAGACATAAGAGTGGGCTCAAGACTTTAAGAGAATTAGAAAGATGAAAGGAGCCAAGAGTAAAACTGTAGACTGGGTTTATTAAGGCAATAAATTTTAGATGAATTTGCACGCACTTCTTTCAGTTCTGCTTGTTAAGATGTTTCATTTTTCGCAGTGTTGCTAATACCATCTGAACGGACCTACAGCAGGGGAACGTTCCTACTGTCTATACTGTAGGGAAACTATGATTTATTAGCACTGCTCTTATTTCCTGCGTCATTCCTGCAACTCCATGGATTTCACATCAAATAGTTCCATTTTGCCAGAATAGATTCGTAATATTTCAGTCAGACTCCTGCGCTGGGCCGAACACAGCGATGGCATTTTGCTGCTTTTCTCCCGGAGGATAGTGTTCACCGGCATTCCCCCGGCTGGCCGGCTCGCTGCTCATCCGAATATGACCGAATTACACATTCGTACGCCAATTAAGAGCTCTTGATGAGCCATTAGTCCACGCGTTCTTTAATTCCCTGACAGGTTTCAGGTTTCACCATCACTTTTTTACAACTTTAAAAAACTATACTGTATATTTCCACATTCCAAGGTTTTTTTTTCAGTGATGTGAAAAAGTCCACTTTGAATACATGAGTGAGTGTGTTCATATTCTGCTGGTTTCCTCACACTGATGCAAGACTCTCTCACTCAGTGCTGTAAAAAATGTATTTAATTCAAATTAGCATTAAGTAATCAAACTGGGATTAGAGTAAACTGGTTAGCTCAAAAAATAATTAACAGCAATATTAAAAAGACAGACTTGTGATTTTATAATGAAATGGTTAAAACATAAAACACGGACTGATGTTTTAATAGACACTCCATTCAAAAGGCATCTGTACATTTTATAAGCCTGGCCAAAAGCTTTGTTACGCAGTTATCAACTAGTATTACACACACACACACACACACACACACACACACACACACACACACACACACACACACAAGAAAAGATGATATCGATTAATCACAGGAGGAATGGAATGCTGGATGAAGGGAATGTACAGATGAAATCAATCTTCACCAAGAGGGGGTGCTGTCCTACAACACTGATGAGCTTAAACGAGACTTTTCACCCTCATGCCTTCTCATCCCTTCCTTCGAAAGCATAAACAGATGAACTGAAAGAGGGAGAAGAGAAAGCACAAATAGAGTAAAGTGAAGGCAAAGCGCAATAGAGAGAAGAGACAATGGCAGGGAAGAGCGTGAGAACAAAATGAGTAGAGAGGGAGGAAAGAGAAGAAAGTGAGAAGAAAGAAAGAAGAGTGGGAAAGAAAAGAAAGGGACTGTGTGAAAGCAGAGAGCAAGAGAAGAGTGAGAGGAGAGATGGGCAATAATAAGAATAGAGTTGAGTGTCTAGATTGAGAGAAGACAGGAAGGGAAAGAGAGGGAACAAAGGGATTTAAGAGAGAGGGAGGGAGATAGGAATGTGCGTAAAAAAAGATGTTTGAAGAAAGAAAGAATAGATTAAGAAAAGAAACTGGGGCAAGGAAGTTATAGCAGAGAGAGAGAGAGAGAGAGAAAAGAATGAAAGGAGGGTAGAGAGAAAGAGAGAGCAAGCAGGAGAGTGAGAGAAGAGAAAGTGAACTGAAGAAAGAGAGGAAGTGAAGAGAGGGTGGGGAGAGAAAGAGAGAATGATGGAAATAAGAAAGACATGGAGAGAGAGAAGGAGTGATGGGAGAGAGGGAGAGAAAAGGGTGAGAGAAAAGAAAGCAAAGCAGGAGAGTGATAGATGAGAATGGAAAATGAAGAGACGGTGGAGAAGGAGGGAGAGAGAGTGAGCAAAGAGAGTTATGGCAGAAAGGGAGAGAAATGAGTGAGAGAGAAGAGAGAGTATCAAGAGTGGGAGAGACGAGAGAGTAAAATTAGGGTGGAGAGATGGTGAGAGGGAATCAGGGAAGAGAGAGAGACATAAAAGTGTGAGAAGACAATGAGGGAACGCGAAGAGAAAAGATTGAGTAGAGAAAATGGAGCGAGAAAGAGAGAAGGGTGGGACAGATGGCTGAGACAAAAGACAGTGTGGTTGTGAAGGGGGAAATCACAGCTCTGGTGTGTAATCTCGGGAGACTGCTCGGGGCTCACTGTAGGGCACGACAGCGGCGCTCAGGCTGAACAGCAGGGGAAGTGTGTAACCTTCTGCTCACTGATTGGAGAGGGATTAGGGAGGAACTTGCACCCTTGGAAGGGACCATTAGTGTGATACAGGAAGGGAGAGTGTGATCCATGATTATTGTCAAAGTAACCAGTGTAGTGGGGATGAAAGCTTGAGCTGCGCTTTAACATTCCCTCTGCTTTCTTTCTTTAGCTGAGAATCTGAACGTATAAAACCCAAACACCTCCCTGTTAACCATCCAGTCGAGATTTTTTCTCTAAATTGTGTTAAAGACATTTTTTGTTGCCAGTTAAACAACCTCTTCTTCAAACCACCTTTGCTCTTTAGAAGTTGATTAAAATTGCTGCACCGGCCTCCGAGTGGCGCAGTGGTAAAGTGCTCGCCCTATCATCCGGGGAGCGCTGGTTCGAACCCCGGGAGATGCTGTTACCTCTCACAGCCGGAGGCCTAGAGAGAGCTGATTGGCCGAGCTCTCTCAGAGGGGATGTACTTTGTGCTCCCACATTAATGACGGCTCTACAGCCAATCAGGGGCGTCTGTGAGCTCGCGCACGCGGAAGGAGCGGCTAGCGCTTTCCTCCGAGTGTGTTACTCCGCCCCTAACGGTGCGTGAGCAAGCAGTTCGAAAAGATGCGGTCGGCTGGCGTCACCCGGTTCGGAGGAAACACGTGATAGTCTTCGGCCCTCCCGGCTGAATGGTAGTTATAGCCTTAATGTGGGAGCCCCCTAGTGACGGGGAGGAATTGGACACTACTAAATTAGGGAGAAAATCGGGAAATATTCCAAAAAAAAAAAAAATTTTATAAAAAAATTGCTGCACCTCCAAGGGGTGCCATTATTAAGACAGATTAAAACAATAAAATCAATCAACTTCACAATTTGCTGTCCTTTGCTAAAAATGTTTACATACTTGGTCATCACAACCCCTCCCCCCCTTATGGTGTAACGAGAAACTGCACAAAACTGCAATTGCGTTAGTAATCAGAAGATCACGAAGAAACAGCGATCATGAAGCGTTGATATCTATCTGGGGCACAAAAAAAGGCAAAAAAGAGAAAGCAGAACAGCAAAAAATATTCTAATTATTTGCTTTTACAGTGGAACCTTGGATTACAAGTATAATTCGTTCCGGAAGCAGGCTCGTATTTCAAAACACTCGTAATCCAAACTGAATTTTCCCATAGGAAATAATGGTTTAATTTTTATTATTCGTTCCACAGCCCAAAAAAACAAATACATAAAAATAATTAACACAAAATATAAAACCTGCACTTTACCTTAAAATAAAAGTAAAAATAAATCCCGACAGATAAGTATTTCCGTTTATGCGCGCAGGCGCTGTGTGTGTGTGTGTGTGTGTGTGTGTGTGTTTGTGTATGTGTGTGAAGCTAAAGCAAGAGGAGAGGAATCGCGGCAGAGCAGTGTTTCCATTAGAGAGAGAGAGAGAGAGAGAGAGAGTGTGTGTGTGAAAGCGAGGCGAGGAGGGGTGCATACATGAAGGCGAGAGGAGGTGTGTGTGTGAGTGTGTGTGTGTGTGAAGGGGCACGGTGTCCAATTGCAAACTGCAGGCTGATACAGAGAGAGAAAATGGATCTTTAACCTCTCTAATGAGACTTGCTTTTGCTTTACATGCGCGCTGTA